>MU698459.1:29137-64267 GCA_026770625.1 Nicotiana glauca | reverse complement strand
GAGACAAACAGTTTTATATTTCTTTCAAACGGTTGTGTTTAGTATTCTTAGAAGTTCGTGAGTATTGTGACACCAGTTCTTGGGTAGTGATTTATGTTTGGATTTCTGTATCGCATCTAGTAACATTTACTAAGTCTTCCGCTAAATTAATTTATTCCGATGTAATCATATTATTATTGCTAAATGTTTTAAAATAAGAGTTGTAAAAATGGATAGATAAGTAAGAGTTGGCTTGCCTAGCTCCCACTAGTATGCGCCATCATGACTTCCGATGGTGGGAAATCCTGGTCGTGACAAGTTGGTATTAGAGCTCTAGGTTGCATAGGTCTCACAACTCACGAACAACCTTAGTAGAGTATGAGGGATTGGTACGGAGACGTCTGTATTTATCCCCCACAGGCTACAGAGTTAGGAAAAAATTTCACCTTTATTCTTTCCTGTCGTGCGAATTTGTTCTTCAAATGCTAATTGAATTTCTACTCTGTTCTTCCACATATGGAAAGAACACGCGCTTCCTCATCTACTGATCAACAGCCTGAGGCCCTGGCAACAGCTCCCGCTAAGGGCAGAGGCCGAGGTAGGGGCAAAGCTCAGCCCCGAGTAGCTGCACCAGCGGCGGAGTCTCAGATTCATGTTGAGGAGGAGGTTCCAGCCCCAGCAGCTCCAATGGGCCCAGCTCAGGTCCCAGAGGGGTTCATTGCTACCCCAGTTCTTTAGGACGCTCTGGTCCGATTGGTAGGCTTTATGGAGAGTGTCACCCGAGCAGGGTTGCTTCCGACAGCACCAACCACTTCTCAGGCTGGAGGAGGTAATCAGACTCCTGCTACGCTCACTCCGGAGCCAGTCGCTCCCCAGATTCAGGTTCCAGTGGTTCAACCAGCTGAGGCAGTTCAACCAGGTGTATTGGCTCAAACCAGTGAGGGTGCAACTATATCCGCTGATGCCTTATGGATATTTTTTATATAGCTTCCATGGGATTATGGGTATTGTGGAGACCAATGGGGTTGACTTTGACACTTTCCGTCTATTTGGATCCGCCAAGACTTGGTGGAGAGACTATTGTTTATCCAAACCAGCAGGGTTGCCATATTTGACTTGGGACCAATTTGCAGAGCTGTTTTTGGAAAAGTTTCTTCCAATGACTCAGAGGGAGGCTCTTCGCAGGTAGTTTGAGCGCCTCCATCAGGGATCCATGTCAGTCACTCAGTATGAGACTCATGTCATTGACCTAGCTCGGCATGCCATTGTCATACTTCCCACAAATAGAGAGAGGGTGAGGAGGTTTATTGATGGTTTGATTTAGCCAATTCATCTTCAGCTAGCTTTCGGAGCCGGGAGTAAGATCACTTTTCAGGAGGTGGCCAATGCAGCCCGTCGGATCGAGATGGCTCTGTCTTAGGGAGGAGGTCATGGGTCAGATAAAAGGCCCCATAACTCAAGCAGATTCAGTGGTACTTCGTCTGGAGGTAGAGATTCTTATGTTAGAGGCCATCCTCCTAGGCCTTTTCAGTCAGCCCTTCAGGTTTCTCACGGTACTTCAGGTGGTCGTAGTTCTCAGCCGCATTACTCTGATCAGCAGTTGTACAGTGCACCATCAACACCTATCAGTGCACCACCACTTCAGAGTGTCCGGGGCCGTCATCCCTAATAGCCGAAGGCATATTTCACGTGTGGAGACACGAGGCACATTGCCAGGCATTGCCCTCGAGCTTCGAGTAGCTCCCAACACCAGAATTCTCGTGCTATAATTCAGGCACCAGAAGTTCCACAGCTTGCCCAACCAGCTAGAGGTGGTGGCATGGGTATTAAAGATAGAGGTAGAGGTCATAGAGGTGGAGCGCATGCCGATAGAGGTCGAGGCCAGCCAGCAGCTGATCGTCCCAGAGATATTGCTAGGGATAGTGGGGCCCAGCCCAGATGTTATGCACTTCCAGCCAGACCAGAGGCTGAGTCCTCAGATGCAGTTATTACAGGTACTATTCTGGTTTGTGATAGAGAGGCTTCAGTGCTATTTGACCCTGGTTCTACATATTTGTACGTGTCTTCCTATTTTGTACCATACGTGGTTCAGCCTAGTGATCCACTAGGTGTTCCTGTTTATGTGTCTATATCGGGGTGATTCTATTGTGGTCGATCGAGTTCATCGGTCTTGTATTATGGTGATTGGGGGTCTTGAGACCCGTGTTGATTTATTGCTCTTAGATATGGTCGACTTCGATATTATATGAAGAATGGACTGGCTATCTCCATATCATGCTATCTTGGATTGCCATGCCAAGACTGTTACCTTAGCTTTGCCGAATTTGCCTCGTATAGAGTGGAAAGGAATTTCTGGTCATACTAACCACAATGTTATTTCGTATGTTAAGGCTCGGCGTATGGTTGATAAAGGGTGTTTGGCTTATCTAGCCTATGTTCGTGATTCCGTTGCTAAGGTTCCCTCTATTAATTCTGTACCCGTGGTTCGTGAGTTTCCTGAAGTTTTCCCTTCAGACCTGTCGGGTATGCCACCCGACAAGGATATTGATTTTTGCATTGATTTGGCTCCGGGCACTCAGCCCATTTCTATTCCACCATATCGCATGGTTCCGCTAGAGTTAAAGGAATTAAAGGAACAGTTGCAGGATTTACTTAAAAAGGGTTTCATTAGACCTAGTGTTTCACCGTGGGGTGCACCGGTACTATTTGTAAAGAAGAAAGATTGTTCGATGAGAATGTGCATTGATTACCGACAATTGAACAAGGTTACAATAAAAAATAAGTACCCACTACCGCGGATTGATGATTTATTTGACCAGCTTTAGGGTGCCAAGGTGTTTTCAAAGATAGACTTTAGATCTAGTTATCATCAGTTGAAGATTAGGACATCTGATGTTCCTAAGACAGCATTCCGCACTCGGTACGGACATTATGAATTCCTGGTCATGTCTTTTGGGTTGACAAATTCCAAGCAGCTTTTATGGAATTAATGAATCGAGTGTTCACGCCTTATTTAGATTTTTTCGTGATAGTCTTCATTGATGACATATTAATATACTCCCGCATTCAGAAGGAGCATGCACAGCATCTCAGAGTGGCTCTCCAGACTCTGAAAAATAGTCAACTTTATGCAAAATTTTCAAAGTGTGAATTCTGGTTGAGTTCAGTTGCATTCCTGGGTCATGTTGTGACGGTAGAAGGTATACATGTTGATCCAAAGAAAATTGAGGCAGTCAAAAACTGGCCTAGACCAACATCAGCGACATAGATCCGGAGATTCTTGGGATTAGCAGGTTATTATCGGTGGTTTGTGGAAGGGTTTTCATCTATTGCGACCCCAATGACCAGATTGACCTAGAAAGGTGTCCAGTTTGAATGGTCAGATGAATGTGAGGCGAGCTTTCAAAAGCTCAAGACAGCCTTGACCACAGCACCGGTGTTGGTTTTGCCCACAGGTTCGAGACCCTATACGGTCTATTGTGATGCTTCCCGTATTGGGCTTGGTATAGTGTTGATGCAGGATGGCAAGGTCATTGCCTATGCTTTGAGGCAGTTGAAAATTCATGAAAAGAACTATCCAGTACATGATTTGGAGTTGGCAGCGATTGTTCATGCATTGAAGATATGGAGGCATTATTTGTATGGCGTGGCATGTGAAGTATTCACCGATCACAAGAGTCTTCATTACCTGTTTAAACAGAAGGATTTGAATTTGAGGCAGAGAAGGTGGTTAGAATTGTTGAAGGATTATGACATCACCATATTATATCACCCATGGAAAGCAAATGTGGTGGCCAATGCTTTGAGCAGGAAGTCAGCCAGTATGGGCAGTCTTGCTTATATTCCGGTCAGTCAGAGGCCACTTGCTTTAGATGTTCAGGCCTTAGCCAACTGATTTGTGAGAGTGGATATTTCTGAGCCTAGTTGAGTACTAGCTTGCACGGTCGCTCGCTCTTCATTATTGGAGCGTATTTGCGATCGGCAGTTTGATGATCCTTATTTATGTGCCCTTAAAGACACGGTTCAGCGAGGAGGTGCCAAGCAGGTCACCTTAGATGCTGATGGAATTTTGAGATTGCAAGGGCGAATTTGTGTGCCAAATGTTGATGGACTTCGAGAATCCATTTTAGAGGAAGCTCACAGTTCCCGGTTTTCTATTCATCCAGGCGCAGCAAAGATGTATCAGGATTTGCTGCAACATTATTGGTGGTGTAGAATAAAAAAGGATATTGTGGCATATGTAGCATGATGTTTGAACTGTCAACAGGTTAAATATGAGCATTAGAGGCCCGGTGGTTTATTTCAAAGAATTGAGCTTCCCGAGTGTAAGTGGGAGAGGATTACCATGGATTTCATTACTAGACTTCCGATGACTCGGAAGCAGTTTGATGCTGTTTGGGTTATTGTTGATAGGCTAACCAAGTCAGCGCATTTTGTTCTGTTGCCACCACCTATTCGTCCGAGAGATTAGCGGGGATTTATATCAGTGAGATTGTTCGCCTTCATGGGGTGCCTATATCTATCATTTCGGATCGAGGTTTGCAGTTTACCTCGCATTTCTGGAAGGCGTTTCAATGAGAGTTGGGCACCCAAGTTCAGCTGAGTACAACATTTCACCCCCAAACGGACGGTCAGTCCGACAGTACCATTCAGATTTTAGAGGATATGCCCCGAGCCTGTGTTATTGATTTTGGAGGTTCGTGGGATCGGTTCCTACCTTTGGCAGAGTTTGCCTATAATAATAGCTATCAATCGAGCATCAGATGGCTCCTTATGAAGCTTTTTATGGTAGACGGTATTGATCTTCTATTGGATGGTTCGAGTCGGGAGAGGCTCGATTGTTGGGTGCGGATTTAGTTCAGGAGGCCTTGGACAAGGTCAAGAACATTCAAGATAAGCTTCATACAGCTCAGTCCAACAAAAGAGCTATGCAGATCGTAAGGTTCGAGATATAGCCTTCATGGTTGGTAAACGGGTATTTCTTCGTGTATTGCCTATGAAGGGCGTGATGAGATTTGGGAAGAAGGGCAAACTTAGCCCTAGGTTTATTGGCCCATTTGAGATTCTTGATCGTGTGGCAGAGGTGGCTTATAAACTTGCCTTGCCACCTAGCATATCAGCTGTGCATCCAGTGTTTCATGTATCTATGCTCCGGAAGTATCACGGCGATCCATCGCATGTGTTAGATTTTAGCACTGTCCAATTGGACAAGGATCTGTCATATGAAGAGGACCCGGTAGCTATTCTAGACCGGCAAGTTCGACAGTTGAGGTCGAAGAATTTTCCTTCAGTGCGTGTTCAGTGGAGAGGTCAGCCTCCTGAGCATCGACCTGGGAGTCCGAGTCTGAAATGCGGAGCCGTTATCCTCATATATTCCCTAACTCAGGTACTTCTTTCTTTTGTCCGTTCGAGGACAAACGGTTGTTTTAGAGGTGGAGAATGTGACGACCCAAAGGGTCATCACCGCAGTTCTTCCATTTTTCGTGCTTCCGAGACCTTGAAAACCTCACTTTTAGTTGCCTCAATTTGCGTGTGCAGTGTGGGCGCGCAGCCGGAAAGTTTTTATGTTGAAAAATTTGAACAATTTTGATATTAATATGATTAAAGTTGACATTGATCAACATTTTTGGTAAACGGACCCGGACCTGTGATTTGACGATCTCAAAAAGTCCGTAGAAAAATATGGGACTTGGGCGTATGCCCGGAATCGAATTCCAAGGTCCTAGGCCCAAGAAATGAATTTTTTCGTGAAATTGTTTTCTGAAAATGTTTAAGGAAAATGAATATGAAATTTGATCAAAAAGTAATGATATTGGGCTCGTATTTTGGTTCCGATGCCCGGTACAGGTCATATGTGTTGGTTAAGCGCTTCTTGTAAAGTTTGGTTGAAAACGGACGTCGTTTGACGCGTTTCAGCCTTAAATGGGAAAATTTGGAAGTTTATAAAATTTGAAATATTTCTTGGATTTTAAGGCCCAATTCATTGATTTTGATGTTATTTTGGCGATTTGATCGCTCGAGCAAGTTCGTATGATGTTTTTGAGTCAGCGTGCATATTTGGTTTGGAGCCCCGAGGGTTCGGGTGAGTTTTGGAGGTGGTTCGGGGTGTTTTGAACTTAGGAAAGTTGGCAGATTTTCTGCAATTTTTACATAGTAGACTTCTTCTTCACGTTTGCGTTCGCGTTCGCGTTCGCGTTCGCATCCAAGCAGGGCGTTCGCGTAGCTTCAGCTGTCTCCCTTCTTCGCATTCGCGGACAAGTCCATGCGTTCGCGATGCCCAGGCTTCCCCTTTAACGTGTTCGCGAGCCCTCTCTCACATTCGCATACAAGCCAGTCCCAGACCCCAGCCCCTTCTTCTATGCGTTCGCGATTAAGACCACGCGAACGCGATGCCTTGACCCTTCCACCCTTCGCGAATGCGACCCTGTTCACGCGAATGCGAGGGGCAAACGTGAAGTCCCCGTATTTTCTTCTTCGCGTTCACATTGTCCCTTCGTGAACGCGATGCCTACACAGTTTCCTTCATCGCGAACGCAACCGGGGTGTTGCGAATGCGATGAACAATTTTTCTGCCCAGTGATTTAAGTTCTAAAATAGAACAGAAACGGGATAAAAATCCCATTTCTCAAACTCTCTCTTCTCCACAGCTTTGGGGCGATCTTTGGAGCATGTCTTCACCAAAGTTCATTGGGTAAGTATTGTTTAACTCGTCTTTTTCATTTTTCATCAACATCAATCAAATTCTTAGGACTAAACATGTGAAAATTAGAGAATTGGGTAGAGTTAGGGTTTTCAAAGATTTGGTAATTTAGACCTCGTTTTGGGGTCGAACTTGAGAACAAATTATATATTCGGGCTCGGGAGTGAATGGGTGATCGGAATTTGGTTCGAACCTCGTGTTTTGACCACGTGGGCCCGGGTTCGATTTTTAGATTTTTGGGCAGAATATTTTAGAAAATATATTTAGCCATTTAGATTAGTTTGTTAAGTATTATTGATGATATTAAATCAATTGTGTATAGATACAATTGAATTGGAGCCAAATTCGAAAGGAAAGGCATTGCTTATGGATTGAGTTGGTCGTAAACCTTCGAGGTAAGTGTTTGATCTATCCTAGCTTGAGGGAATAGGAGTGGAGTATAATTGCTATTTGTTATGTGTTGTGTCCGACGTATAGTCATGGTGACGAGTATCTATACGTTGGGGGTCGAGCATGACCGTGGGTCTTAAATGGACTAGATTTCAAAATTCTTATGTGATTCAATGAAAGAATTAATTGTTGAGACTTGGCACCGAGTTATTGATTCTCTTGAAAATTATATATATTGAGAACTATGTTGATAATGAAATGGGAGCGAGTGGTACTCCTACCACAAGATATTAATTGAAATGTGAGCGAGTGGTACACCTACCACAGATTATATTGAAATGGGAGCAAGTGGTACGTCTACCACAAATTATATTGAAATGGGAGCGAGTGGTACGCCTACCACAGATTATATTGAAATGGGAGCGAGTGGTACGCCTACCACAGATTATATTGAAATGGGAGCGAGTGGTACGCCTACCACAACTTATATTGACTATTGTTATTGGCCATAGTTGTCGGCGACATATTGTGCACTGTGTTGATAATGAAATGGAAGCGAGTTGTATGCCTACCACAAGATATTAATTGAAATGGGAGCGAGTGGTACGCCTACCACAAGATATTAATTGAATAGGAGCGGGTGGTACGCCTACCACAATATATTAATTGAAATGGGATCGGGTGGTACGCCTACCACAAGATATAAAATGAAGCAGGATTGGGTTGCACGCCTGCAACAAGATGAGTTGAACTTGGAAGTGGCTTTAATTCCTTCATTCTATTTCTGCTATTATATTTTGTTGCTACCCCAGAGCATGTTTTCCCTTCCCAAATATTTAACGTTGTTTCCTGTCATTCTTGTTGTATATATATATATTTTGAACTACACAGGTTTATGTGAGTGTCTGGTTCAAGCCTTGTCACTACTTCGCTGGGATAGGCCAGACACTTACCAGCACATGGGGTCGGTTGTGCTGATTCTACACTCTATGCTCTTTTGTGCAGATACAGGTTTCGGACAGCAGAAGCAGCAGTAGGGCGAGTGTTAGCATTCCGATCAGCGAGACACCGAGGTGGCCTTGCAGGTGTCCGCAGGACCCGTCGTCTCCTCTATCTTTATTTTCAGTCTGTTATCTCATGTATTCGAGACGAACATTTTTATATTTCTTTTAAACGGTTGTGTTTAGTATTCTTAGAAGTTCGTGAGTATTGTGACACCAGTTCTTGGGTAGTGATTTATGTTTGGATTTCTGTATCGCATCTAGTAACATTTACTAAGTCTTCCACTAAATTAATTTATTCTGATGTAATCATATTATTATTGCTAAATGTTTTAAAGTAAGAGTTGTAAAAATGGAAAGATAAGTAAGAGTTGGCTTGCCTAGCTCCTACTGATAGGCGCCATCACGACTCACGATGGTGGAAAATCCGGGTCGTGACACTGCCAAACCTCGTCCGAATGATATGAAACTTTGCACGCACATCCCAAATGACATAACAGAGCTATTGCAACTCTTGGAATTCCATTCCGACCCCCATATCAAAATCTCGCCTATCAATCGGAATTCGCTGAAATACGAACTTCGCCAATTCAATCCTAATTCTATACCGGACCTCCAAAATCAAATCCGATCACGCTCCTAAGTTATAAATCACCCAACGAGGCTAACCAAATCATAAAAATCCGATCTGAGCTCATATACAAATAAGTCAACTCTTGGTCAAACCTTTCAAATTCTTTTTTTTTGGCAATCCACTAGGCAAGTGCCTAGGGTTAGTTTTTATTAATAATAAAAAAGAAAAATATAATAATTAATAAAAGTACAAATAAGGGGGATAATAGCATCGGTATTGTTATCCATATAACTCAAACCGGACTAACCTTATCGTACTAGTCCTATTTAGGCTTGCCAATCTCGCCTTCTAACAAGAATGTAAAAAATATGAACTTGAAAGGACCAAATATTCTATGATCATCACAGAGTTTATAACATACTCTGTGATGAGATTACAAATGAGGATACTAATAAAGTGGTAGAATAAAATGTAGTACCCATTTGATTGTTGTCCCTTTTTTTCCAACCTTGTAAAATCTTCAATTTGTAATTCTTTGTCGTTTTCATCTACCTTGTTCAAAAAGTATTCACAAATCATCGTTTCGTTTTTGAATGGTTTGACCTCGTTGATGAAGTTATGGCAGCTTGCTTTTGTTTGGCAGCTCTCATTGGAAGTCGCCTAACAATTGCTTCCTTGTCGGACCTTGTTGTAATTTTCATCCAGATAGCACCTACTTTGCTTGTTCCAATATGTTCCTCCACAGTGTTTGGTGGTGTATCTAGGAAGTGAATGCATGTGCGATAAGGAGGCTTACTTGGAATGAAATCTGGAGCCTCCCACTTGGTCTTTAATTTGCCAGTCTCAGTATTTTCAAAGAATGGCATTTGAAGTTCATTCTTGATAACTCTTTCCACACGATGACTGGCAAATTGAAAGATTTTTTTAGACGATCTTCCTGTGCCTTTTTTAAATTTGAGCAGTTAAATTTATTTGGCAATATGACCAAAGGATGCATGATCATGGGTTCCTCAGTGAACTGCTCGCAATGCACAGTAGCTGCAGCATCAATCTGCTTCTGTTGCACCTTTTTCTTGTTCTTCTTCTTCTTCCCTGTTGTTGTCTTTGAGCTTGTTGTACTTAACTGGTGTGTGCTAGATTTGTTTTCAATCAGCTTGCTTCTACTGCCAATGCATCCAGTAGCCTTCGATCTTCTGCCGAAATAGCTGGTGTACTATACCCAATTTGCTGCTGCCCAGTTGCTCTATCTTGCACATTTTGTATTGCTTGTTGATTCAAAGCTTTCAAGTGAGACTGTTCTTTCAAATTCATAGCGATTTCCGTAAAAATCAAAACCAACGATCTATATCAGTCATAATACATCATACTAGGCAAGTCATGCCCGAGAAGAACTACAGTACTATATTATAATTTATTTTATTATAAATTTTGAAAATGACTTGAATTTTTCGCAAATGAGTTAAATCAAAGACTTTTTTGGTTAATTAGGATTGCTCTTAACATTAAAGAGGGGTTTTTTGTTGTTGATTCAAATCTTAAAACTATCTCATCCCAAGTTTTAAATACTTAATTGTAATTATAATTTTTATCCAATAAAAAGTTTACGTTCAATATAATAAAAAAAAAAGCAGGGTACAAAGTAAGCTAGTAAAATACATCAGAGAATGGCTCAGAATTATATTTGAAAGTGTATATGACGTATCATTATTTAATAATTCTAATATTGATTAACTCCATGTGTCATTATATTTGAAAATAATTAGTTTTATAACAATTCTAAAATTTAGTTTTAAAAGGTAAAATGATCGATACACATTTCGATTGGAGAACACATATTTCTTCTTAATTTGAAGGTCATATCTTTTGAAAAAATGTTATGAAAATTGTAGTAATTCCTATAACATGATATTGAATCTAAAACGATTGATATAGCTATTTTTTATAATTAAATTTTGATATTTATTATATATTTTTATTTTGATTCTTCAAAAGGCCATCCGTAAAAATAATTATATTTATTTTAGAGATTTGGAATAAAGAGGGTCGTCATATAGTTTTTAGAAGAAACTGATTCACACATAAAACAATTGAGCACATATATTTTATATTAATTTGAAGGGCATATCCTTTGGAGTAAGCTTACAAATATTGCAGTCATTTTTGTCACATAATATTAAATCTAACACGATCAAAATCGTTATATATTTTTATTATAATTCTTCAAACAATCATCAAATTAACACTAATTAAAAAAGTGTATCTTTCTTTTAGAGCTATTGGAATGAACGGCTAGGTCATATAGTTTATAGGAAAAAAATGAATAATTAAGTAACGATGTAAGGTCTAAAACTAACTAATAGTGAATGTGTATTTTACAACCAATAACTTATTACGTATAAATAAACCTTTAGAGAGCCGTTTACATAATAGATGAAAAAGAAAATATAATAATAAATGTCAACTTACTTTGAATACTTATTATTTCATTCTTTTTTCTTCTATTTTGAATTTTAGCCAAGTTAATTTTTAATACTATATTATAATTGATTCGACTTTATTTTCTAATTTCTTTCATAATCACTGGTCCTTTTTATTGAAATGTATCTATTTAAGCCAAGATTTTTGTCGACCTGAAGATAGTTTTTCTTGTATGATGAATTTAAAAAATAATTAAATTATTCTTTTTTCTAATTATCTATTTCAAATACTTAATTATTTATTTTCAACAATAAAAGACAATTATAATTGATTCGACTTTATTTTCTAATTTATTTCATTATCGGTGATCTTTTTTTTATTGAAATATATCTATTTAAACCAAGACTTTTGTCAACCTGAAGATAGTTTTACTTGTATGATGAAATTTCAAAAATAATGAAATTAATTGTTTTTTTGCTAATTAGCTATTCCAAATACTTAATTATTTATTTTCATCAATAAGAGATAATTAAATTTTATATTTTTAAATTCTTAATATTAGGTCATAACAAATTTTAAATAATTGATTATAATTATATTTTATCATATGATTTTTTTTTGTCAAATTGTAATAAAATCAAATGAGTTGGAAATAGTTTTGTATATTTTAAATTACTTTAGTATATAAAAGAGTTTCATCTAAATCAAAACATAAAAAAAGTTACTCCGTCATCTTCCAAGAACGTCGTACGTCCTCTTTCTTTTTTTGATTGAATTCTTGGTATATATTCAAAGGGATAAACTTCTAAATACCAAGTGATTACGTCCTATTTGGTTAATATTTTTAGTTCTTTCCTTTTCTTGCCATCTATATATAATTTAGGTGTAAAAATTTATATAAAATAAAATGTTAATATTTTTGAAGTTTTAAATATCAAAAAATTTCTATGTAGTCCAAATAAGGAAGAATATAATTGATGAAACTTAGTTGATTTTATAGTCCTAAATATTAGGAAAATAATTAAATGAGTTTTCCTACATATAAGGAAAATAATTAAATAAGTATTCATACATATAAGGAAAATAATTAAATGAGTATTCTTACATATTAGAAAAATAACTAAATTATTATTTTATCCAATGTAAACTCTATTTTTAAAGGTTAAAAGAGACGAAAGACATTTCTCTAAGGGCCTTTGTGCTTTTAATATAATATAGATTAACGGAAAAGGCCTAGAAATACCACTTAACTTTTAGAAATGGTCTATCTATACCATCCGTTAAAAAAATGCTCATTTCATGCCACCGCCATTACACATTTGGCTCATCAATGCCATTATGGACTAACGGCTCAACTTTTATTTGGCCCATCCATGCCACTGCAGTTAGTTAATAATGGCATGGAAGGGCCAAATATGTAATGGCAGTGCCATGAAATGAGCATTTTTTTAACCGATGGCATGGATAAACCATTTCTAAAAGTTGAGTGGCATTTCTAGTATTACCAATATGTTATACTCTAGTTTGACCCATATTAAAATGGGGTATTACAGCTTGGCGATTCTACTGGGAACTTTAGATTTTAAACCATAACAAACTTAGGTTAAAAAGAGAATTGATCTGTGTGTTTGTAATTGTTTATGATGCTTATTTGAATTTTCTTTATGTGATAAACTGTCTTATATGAATTATTTATTCTTATTTCTTTATATAAATTATCATCCCGTTTCACTTCTTATGCTCTTGGAAAATTCACACAAAGCACATACCTAACGGTTACGTGATTTGCGGTCGTGAAATTTTTAAAAATACCTTTTAGAGAAAAGTTTGTGGGTAAGTCAATCAGTGGTGCAGTCGACAGTCACGGGCTTTCCACTCTCAAGTCGTCCGCTTGGGAGATGACCAGTTTAGAAAAATCCACTCGTAGTCAGCCTAAGATAGAGCAAAATCAAAACTCTTTTAAGAGCATGCATCATTTTAACCTTAGGTGATTCAATACCCGAGGTGTATTAAATCCATTAATTAACCTTACCTAAATGTCCAAGTAGGTTTTCAACCCCAAGTGACACCTTATCACGCATATGTGCATTGTTTGACTGGGTGAACATGCAAATTATGAGGACCATTTCCAATTAATTAATTATTATGTAAATATGACTGACGAAAATATCTTTTACTGTACTTTCTTTTGATCCTTTATGTATTTTAAAAAGGGGTTAAATAATTCATGTACTTTATTTTTTTAAAAATAAAATTATTTAATTAATTTACAGTAATTAGATGATACATAATGGAATATTTATCTTTCAAATACACGTTAGGCCTACCTCTGGCACAAAGAGGCCCCACGTATTAGGATGTACTGTTATTTGCTTTGGAATGTATCACATGTTTTGCTTGCCTACTTGCTTGCTTGCTTACTTGTTATGTTGCTTGCTCGACTTTATTATTTTACTAACATTATTGTCATGATCCGGATTTCTCACCCTCGGAAGTCGTGATGGGGCCTACTGATGAGAGCTAGGCAAGTCAACCTTTAACTACCTTTATCATTTAACAAATTATTTCTTTTATCAATTACCAATAATATCATAAAAACAATGGAATAAAGTAAATAAGCAAAAGTCTTAACTTAGAGAATCTAAACAACAATGCGGAAATCAACATAAACCTCTACCCAAGAACTGGTGTCACATACTCACGAACTACTAAGAGTACTAAACACAATCGTATGAAAGAAATATAACTGTTTTTCTCGAAATACATGAGATAATAGACTGAAATAAAGATAGAAGAGATATCGGGCCTGCGGGTGCCTGCAAGGCTACCTCGGTGTCTCCCGCGCTACTGCAGCTACTGTCTAACACCCGGATATGTGCAAAAGGGAACAAAGTGTAGTATCAGCATAAACGACCCCATGTGTTGGTAAGTGTCTAACCTAAATGGGAAGGGAACATGCTTCGAAGATAACAGATAATACAGAAATTTAAGAGAATAATAAGCAACATCAATAAATTATCCCTAACATGGATAAGGAAAAATAAAAGCAAATTTCACTGTCTGTACATATCTCGTTGCAGGCGTGCAACCCAATCCCATTTCTCAATGTTTCAGTGGTAGGCGTACCACTCGCTCTCATTGCATCATATCAACAGTTCTTTTAAATGAAATTTACTCTAATAAACACAAGAATTAATACGAACTCATAAGACAATAAGTACACAATAATTGTAATTCACTGAGGAAAACAAATAATGACAAGTAGCAATTATTTATGAGCTTTAAGGAGCAATTAGGAAATTTAGTATTCAATGTGTCGAATGTCAAGTAGCAATTAAGTCAGATAAACATGTAGCATTATGGCATAAATTCAAGACAGGATGTAGCACAAGCATACCTTGACTCAATGATAACAAGAAACATAATAAAGGGAAATGTCAACATAAAGAGTCACAGCGATAGTGGAATGAGACAATTAAATGCACTTTAACTAATAATAATAAGAAATCATAACAACGGCAATAAGTTCACGACATCACCCTTCGTGCTTTTAATATCATCCTCACCAATCAATGATATAATAAAAAGTGCACCGCATCACCCTTCGTATTGTTACTCTCTTTCCTCATATATAATCAATAGAATCAGCACGAAATGGTGCATCGTGCGGCACGGCATCACCCTTCGTGCTTTACTCTCAATCGGCACAGAATGGTACACCGTGCGGTACGACATCACCCTTTGTGCTTTATACTCTTTCCTCACAATAAACAAATAATGAACGACATCACCCTTCGTGCTTTACACTCTTTCCTTACCATAAAACAAACAATGCACGACATTATCCTTCTTACTTTAACACTCTTCCTCACCCAAACAACAATCACAAACAGGGGCAAGTGAATTCACATTTTATAATAGAAATCACGGCATAGGAACACATTTTAAACAATTAGTCCCAGCAAGGAAAAATATTCAATAAACAACAATATGCCGACAAGGGAGCCGTTTAAATACTCTTTCTCTTCTTTCACTTTCTTCCCATAGTTCACATTATCATTTGAGCCAATGTTCCAAAGATTTACTTATCTCATATACCTTTACAATTTGTATTTTAACTCGAGCCAATGCTCCACGAAGTTTAAAGATCACAATTCCTTTCGCAAGCTCTTTACAACATATAGAAGTCATCAATTATGCATGGAAGGTATAACAAAATCCAAACTATTCGCAAAATAAGGACTCACAGTCATGCTAGACACCAATTTATAGATACTCGTTACCATGCCTATACATCGTACTCGACGATCAACAAGTAGCAAATAAGACTCAACTCCTATTCCCTCAAGCTAGGGTTAGACCAAATACTTACCTCGATGGCTTGAACTAAACTCAAGCCTCAACTATAGCTTTACCCCGCGATTCCACCTCCAATCCGCTTGAATATAGACAGAAGTCACTTAGTTACTTTAATAAACACTAAATGAATCAATTTGAATGCATAAAAATGAATTTCCCAAAAAAAATTCCCAAAATTTCCAAAATTGCCCCTGGGCCCACATGGTCAAAACTCGATTACCCATTCCCCCACTAACCCAAATATATGATTTGTTTTGAAATCGGACCTCAAATCGAGGTCCAAATCCCCAATTTTAAAAAACCTAGGTTCTACCTAAAACCCCCAATTTCACCCATGAAAATCATTGATTTTAAGTTGAAAACATGTTAAATGATGTTAAAGATGGAAAGAAATGAGTAAAACCCAACTAACAAATGATTTGGAAGAAGTCTTGTTCTTGGAAAATCGCCCAAAGAGGTTTGTGTTTTGAAAGAATGTTAAAATGGCTCAAAAATTCAACTAAGTGTAAAATATGCAGGCCTCAGATGTGAGAAATGCGGAGGTGGGTTTGCATTTGCGAACCCTGCAGGTTTAGGAAATGCGAAGGTGAGTTCGCATTTGCGAACTCTAAAGGATCTGGGGTGTTCCGCATTTGCGACATGCCCAACTTTGCATTTGCGGACCAAGGTGTCGCATTTGCGATCCCAGCTGGCTAGACCCCTTTTCGCATTTGCGATGGAAAGCTCGCATTTGCGAGTCCTTCCTCGCAAATGCGAGGATTGCAGGACTCGGAACATAAGATTTTCCAATGGTTCAAAATTCACTCTGATACCTATCCAAAACTCACCCGAGCCCTCGGGGCTCGAAACCAAATATGTGCACAACCTCAAAAATATCCTACGGACTTATTCGTGCGATCAAATCGCCAAAATAACATCATATACATCGAATTAAGCCTCAAATTTCATGATTCCTTCCAAATTTTCATAAAATCTCAAATTTCCATTTTTGTCCGAAACACGTCAAACGATGTCCGTTTTTAACCAAAATTTACAGAAAGCACTTAAACCATATATAAGACCTGTACCGGGTGCCGAAACCAAAATACGAGCAGGATACCATAGTCTTTTTAATAAAATTTTATTTCCACTTTTCTTACTTATTTCCAGGAAACAATTTCATACAAAAATTCATTTCTCGGGCTTGGGACCTCAAAATTCGATTCCGAGCATACGCCCAAGTGCCATATTTTCCTACAGACCCTCCGGGACCGTCAAATCACAGGTCCGGGTCCGGGTCCGTTTACCCAAAATGTTGATTGAAGTCAAATCTATTCAATTAAATATCAAGATTTAGCATTTTTCTCACTGAATTCATATTTAAGCTTTCTGGCTACGCGTCCGGACTGCGCACACAAATCAAGGAAACCCTAAATGAGGTTTTCAAGGCCTTAGAAGCACAGAAGGAGTAAGGGAACAAGTGATGACCCTTTGGATCGTCACATTCTCCACCTCTAAAATAATCGTTCGTCCTCGAATGGACAAAAGAAAGAAGTACCTGAGTCGGGGAAAAGATGAGGATAACGACTCCGCATATCAGACTCAGACTCCCAGGTCGATGCCTCAGGAGGCTGACCTCTCCACTGAATACGAACAGAAGGGAAACTCTTGGATCTCAACTAACGAACCTGCTATTCTAGAATAGCTACCGGCTTTTCCTCGTAAGACAAATCCTTGTCCAACCGGACAGTGCTGAAGTCTAACACGTGGGCTTGATCACCGTAATACCTCCGAAGCATGGATACATGAAAAACTATATGTACAGGTGATAAGCTAGGCGGCAATGCAAGTCTAGAAGCCACCTATCCCACTTGATCAAGAATCTCAAATGGACCAATGAACCTAGGGCTAAGCTTGCCCTTCTTCCCAAATCTCATCACGCCTTTCATAGGCGACACCCGGAGCAATACTCGCTCACCAACCATAAATGCCACATCTCGAACCTTGCAATCTGCATAACTCTTCTACCTAGACTGAGCTGAACGAAGCCTATCCTGAAAGATCTTAACCTTGTCCAAGGCCTCCTGAACCAAATCCATAACCAACAAGCGAGCCTCTCCCGGCTCAAACTATCCAACCGGTGACCGACACCGCCTACCATATAAAGCCTCATAAGGAGCCATCTGGATGCTTGACTGGTAGCTGTTGTTGTAGGCAAACTCCGCTAAAGGCAAGAACTAATCCCACAAACCTCCAAAATCAATAACACAAGCTCGGAGCATATCCTCCAAAATCTGAATAGTCCGCTCGGACTGTCCGTCTGTCTGGGGATGAAATGTTATGCTTAACTCAACCCGTGTACCCAACTCTCGCTGTACCGCTCTCCATAAGCGCGAGGTAAACTGCGTACCCCAATCCAAAATGATAGACTCGGGCACACCATGAAGGCAAACAATCTCCCGAATATAGATCTTAGCAAACCTCTCAGAAGAATCTGATCGAACTTCTTCCGAGTCAGCGGAAGTCCAGTAACAAAATCCATAGTAATCCACTCCCACTTCCACTCGGGAAGCTCAATCCTAAGAAATAAACCACCGGGCCTCTGGTGCTCGTACTTAACATGCTGACAACTCAAACAACGGGCCACACATGCTACGATATCCTTCTTCATTCTACGCCACCAATAATGCTGCCGCAAATCCTGATACATCTTCGCGGTGCCCAGATGAATAAAGTACCTGGAACTATGGGCCACCTCTAAAATCAACACTCGAAGCCCATCCATATTGTGCATTCAAACTCACCCCTGCAATCTCAAAACTCCATCTGCATCTAAGGTAACTTGCTTGGTACATCCTCGCTGCACCATGTCTCTAAGGACACATAAATGGGGATCATCAAACTACCGATCATGGATATGATCCAATAATGAAGAATGAGTGACAGTGCAAGCTAACACACGACTAGGCTAAAAAACATCCAGTCTCACGAACTGATTGGCTAAAGCCTGAACATCCAAAGTAAGCGGTCTCTAACTGATTGGAATATAAGCAAGACTGCCCATACTGGCTGACTTCCTACTCAAAGCGTCGGCCACCACATTGTCCTTCCCCGGATGATATAGAATGGTGACATCATAGTCCTTCAACAACTCAAACCACATCCTCTACCTCCAATTCAACTCCCTTTTGCTTGAACAAGTACTGAAGACTCTTCTAGTCAGTGAACACCTCACATGCCATGCCATACAAATAGTGCCTCCAAATCTTCAATGCGTGAACAATGGCTGCCAACTCTAAATCATGCACTGGATAGTTCTTCTCATGAATCTTCAACTGCCTCGGATCATAGGCAATGGCCTTGCCATCCTGTATCAACACTGCTCCAAGCCCAATACATGAAGCATCACAAAAGACTGTATAAGGCCCTGAACCTGTGCGCAAAACTAACACCAGTGTCGTAGTCAGAGCTATCTGAGCTTCTGAAAGCTCACCTCACACTCATCCGTCCATCTGAACTGGGCACCCTTCTGGGTCAACCTGGTCATCGGGGCTGCAATAGATGAAAACCCCTCCACAAACCGATGATAGCACCTCTACTGATATACCATGGCCCAGAAATGCAACTGAACCCAAAAAAAATTCACACTTTGAGAACTTAGCATATAACTGACTATCCCTCAGAGTCTGAAGAACCACTCTAAGTGGTGCTCGTGCTCCTCCTGGCTGCGGGAGTATATCAATATATCATCAATGAACACTATCACGAATGAATCCAAATAAGGCCTGAACACTCAGTTCATCAAGTCCATAAAGGTTGTTGGGGCATTTGTCAACCTAAATGACATAACCAAGAACTCATAATGCCCATACCCAGTGCGGAAAGCTGTCTTAGGGACATCGGATGCCCAAATCCTCAAATGATGGTAGCTAGATCTCAAGTAAATCTTGGAAAATACCCTGGCACCCTAAAGCTGTTCAAACAAATCATCAATCCTCGGCAGTGGATACTTATTCTTGTCCTTTACCTTGCTCAATTGCCGGTAATCAATACAAATTCTCATTAACCCATCCTTCTTCTTGACAAATAACACCGGTATTGATACCCAATTTTTCCCTATGTATTTTATACTCAAAATAATCTCAAATTAGCATGTATATGCATGTATAAACATCCACAAAGATTTTGGTATTTTTTCCACATTTTTAAGGATTTTTAAAACCAATTTATGGCCTATTTTGCACTATAAAATCCAATAATTATTCCCAAAACTTGTCATTTTGGTGAATAATTTATTTTATTCTCACATTTATACAAAAACTATAATTTACATGATTTTTACATGATCTTACAAGTCCGTTTGGTATTTTTAAATTAAAACTGCATGAAATTGTAATTTTAGACTATTTCTCGATTTAATAGCATTTTTAATAAAAAAAATCATTCCTAATATTTTTAAATTAGTACTTATGTATTGATTATTAACTCAGTATTTTAATTTGATTTTTGAACGTTATTTACTATTTTATAAAAAATTAAAATTGGGGAAAAATTGGCTTAATTTTAATTTTTAGCCCAATTCCAGCCCCAATCTAACCCCCAATTACACTACCCAATTTCAAAATTACCCGACCCAGACCTAATTAAATAAACCCGACCCACGCACCCCTTAATCTCGACCATTGATCATTTAGATCAACGGTTCACGTTAACCCCTTCCTCTTTTAATCCAATAGCCCCCCAACCCTAATCATTTCTCTTTAGCAGCCGCCCTTGTATCCCCTTCATCTCCCAAATGCTCCCAAGCCCCTCTAAAACCCTAGCCCTCTCCGTCGGTCTCCGACCTTATTCCACCGAAAATCATGGCCTCTCAGGCCTTGTGTAATCTATATCTACCCCCACTCACCCTTATCATACTTTTGCATGAAGATTCGAGGTCTGACCTTGAAGCCTGCAGCTTAGAAGCTCTCCGATTCAAGTTCTATGGCTATTTTCCGGCTCATCTCCGGTGAGTCCTAGCCCTGTGAGTCCATCTCCGACTCAGGGCCAGCCCGTTCTAGGCCTTTCTCGTTTTTCTAGGGTTTTCTCTGAAACCCTAAGTTTCGAGGTTCTTCATCTTTGTTTCTCTTTAAGATCTGCTTCAGACCTATGTTATTTTCAAAGATTTCAAAGTGTTTTCCATATTTTGTCGATTTTGTTTTCGAACTGTTCATTTTCTTAAAACTTAGGGTTTCTCCGATTTTCTGTTTTATTTGCTCTACTGTGATTTCTTTTACTTTTACTGTAGTTCCTAAGTATTTGTACTAGGATTTCTATGTATTTTTCTTACCGTATTGTTTCTAGGGTTTCCGAGTAGCTTCTTTACTGTGTTTTTTGCTTTCATTATGCTTTTCACGAATGTTTATGTTCTTTCTGAGTTCATCTTCGCATATGTTTTCTTCTTTACATTCGAAATGTGATGAAAACCCTAGATTTTGGGAGTTTTCCGAGTTTTGTGTGTGATTTTCTGCTGCCTGTCTAATTTCAAAACCCGAACTGTCTAAACTCCTTTCGTGCTTCTGATTTCCTCCACGAATGATGAACTGAGTATGTTTATGCCTTTTGAATTTGAAGCACCTCTTTCTGCAAAGGCGACCAGGCCAATCAAAGTTGAATTCGGAGTTCCAATGGTACCTACACCCTTTGAAGTTGCTGTGTTACCACCAAGGGTGCCTATTCGGGTGGCAATAACTGACATGACACCATTCCACTCAAATGCCATACCATGGGATTACACTACCGAAGCTAGGAGGAAAGGAAAGACAAAGACAGGAGAAACAATTACCGCACAAGGAATGACTAGAATAGGGAGGGTCTACACCCCAGAGCAACTAGTTGAGTCCGGTAAGCAAGTTCCGGGGCATCCCATTGGGACAGGATCCGGCGATCTTTAGAGGAAAATACAGGCTAAGGAGTACTCGGTTGCTGAACAGTGGAACAAAACACCAGCACAAATATCTATCCTGGCTCTTCTGCAAAGTTCAGACGCTCACAAGAATGCCTTAATGAATATACTAAGCAAAACCTACGTTCCCAGCAATATAACCCGGGGCGAGATGGCGAATATAGTGGGGCAAGTGTTGGAGAGCCACAAAATAACTTTCCTCGAAGACAAATTGCTGGCAGAAGGTTTAGGTCACAACAAGGTACTGTACATCACCGTGCAGTGCGAAGATTATTTCATCACCAGGGTTCCGATCGATGGTGGATGAAGCCTCAACATCGGTCAGCTTGTAACTCTCAGAACTTTGGGGAAAGGCCTACACGAGATCAGATATGGGGCTATCAATGTCAAAACCTTCGATGGATCCCAGAGATCTACTATTGGAGAAATCAGCCTGTGCTTGCAAATGGGACCAACATGGTTCGACGTCGACTTCCAAGTGATAGACATCCCGGCATCCTAAAACTTGCTGTTAGGACGCCCCCTGGATCCATGCTACTGGAGCCGTAGCATCGACCTTGCATTAGGCGGTAAAATTTGAATGGAACCACTAAGAGGTGATCATTCATGGTGATGGTAGTAACCCTATATATAGTCGCCAGACCATCCCTATGATTGGAGGCAGAAGGAAAATAGGCGGAGAGACATACCGCCATATTGAAAGGGTCAACGCTATAGACAAAGACAAGTGGTGGGACAACAAGATTGAAAGCATCCTGAATTGGTGTGGGTACGAGCCTGGAAAGGGGCTAGGTAAAAATCTTCAGTGGATCACTAAGCCCATCAAACTGAAGAAGCATGGCACTACCTTTGGCTTAGGGTATGATTATACTTGGAAAGAATTCCAGAACTTGTCACCACCATGGCGCGGCCCCTACTATCCATTGGAGTTTCCAATACCTAGCCTGGATCAAGCCTTCCAGCCAACAGATACTATATATGGGACCGAAGAGGACGAAACATTGGCAGCCATGAAGAATTTGTTCCTAGATGATGATGATATGGATTATTGTGTTCTTTTTGAGGAGGATGGGGAGGAAGGCCCTTCCATACAATCTATGCACAGAGGATACCGCCTCAGCAATTGGTCAATTAAGGCCGTCAGGGGCCGGAAGGCTTCGGGGTAGCAAGGCTGAACAAAAGTAGCATGCATCACATTTTTTTTACTTTACTAGTTGATTTTCTTTCCGCATTGTCTTTAATTTCGAAAAGAGCTCCGATGTTTCAAATAATTTTGAATTTAATCAATGAATCTCACTTTATCATATATATCTCATTTATTATTTTCTCTATCATTTACTATATTTTATACAACATTACTATTACTTATATTGACGATGAACCAATGACTGTGACTTGCAACGAAACAACACAACAAAAGGACATAGATTCAGAAGAAGATGAAATACCTGAAGAGGTCATCAGAGAAGTTGAGAATTTTGAGAACATACCTAAGTCCAACCTGGAAGAAACTGAGGTCACTAATTTGGGAGATGAGAGGACGTCAAAGAAACTCCCATCAGTGTTCACTTGTCGCCATCAGAAAAGGAGGAATATTTAGAAATTTTGAAAGAATATGAGGACATATTCGCCTGGTTGTATGATGATATGACTGGCCTCGGCACGACCATTGTTTCTCATAAGTTGCCAACAGATCCAGCTTGTCCGCCAGTAAAACAGAAGCTCATGAAATTCAAACCCGACATGAGTTTGAAAATCAAAGAAGAGGTTACTAAGCAAGTCAAGGATAAGGTTCTCAGAGTGGTCGAGTATCCAACATGGTTAGCCAACATCGTGCCAGTACCAAAGAAGGACAAGAAGGTTAGAATCTGTGTCGACTACCGGGATCTCAACCGGGCCAGTCCCAAGGATGACTTTCCCTTGCCAAACATATACATTCTTATCGACAACTGCACCAATCATGAGTTGCAATATTTTGTTGATTGTTTCGCTGGGTATCATCAGATATGGATGGATGATGAGGATGCAGAGAAAACGGCTTTCATCATGCCGTGGGGAATGTATTGCTACAAAATGATGCCATTTGGATTGAAGAATGCTGGTGCCACCTACATGAGGGCCATGACTACCATTTTTCACGACATGATACACAAGGAGATCGAGGTGTATGTGGACGATGTCATCGTCCAATCCAAGAAAGCCACTAATCATATGAAAGATCGGAGAAAGTTCTTTAACAGGCTGAGAAGGTATAACCTGAAACTAAATCCCGTCAAGTGTGAATTTGGGGTTCTTGTCGGAAAACTATTGGGTTTCATAGTGAGCCGTCGAGGGATAGAATTGGACCCATCAAAGGTCAAAGCCATTCAATAATTGCCACCGCCAAAGAACAAGAAGGATGTGATGAGTTTCCTGTGAAGACTCAACTATATCAGCCGGTTCATAGCTCAGTCCATATTCATTTGTGAACCCATCTTTAAAATGCTAAAGAAAGATGATGCTAATAGATGGACCGACGATAGTCAGAAAGCCTTTGACAGAATCAAGGAATACCTGTCAACGCCACCAGTCTTGGTTCTGCCCGAGCCAAGAAGTCCTTTATTACTTTACCTTGCGGTAATGGATGGAGCATTTGGTTGTATCCTGGGACAACATAATGAAACGGGGAGAAAGGAGCAAGCCATTTATTATCTCAGTAAGAAGTTCACCCCGTACGAGGCCTGGTACTCTCTAGTAGAGCGCATCTGTTGTGCTCTGACTTGGGTAGCTCAGAAATTAAGGCATTATTTCTGTGCCTACACTACCTATCTCATATCTAGGATGGACCCGCTGAAATATATTTTCCAGAAGCCCATACCCACTGGCAAGCTTGCCAAGTGGAAAATCTTGTTGAGTGAGTTCTACATTGTTTACGTGACTCAGAAAGCAATCATGGGTCAAGCCATCGCAGATCACCTTGCTCAGAACTGTATCGGCGGATAATACGAACCTCTGAAAACATATTTTCCTGATGAATACGTGTCTTTTGTAGGAGAAGATATTGCAGAATCCTATGATGGTTGGAGGTTGTTTTTCAACGGGGCCACCAATTTTAAAGGAGTTGGCATAGGGTCAGCCCTAGTATCAGAAACTGGCCAGCATTACCCGGTATCCGCCAAGCTCAGGTTCCCTTGCACAAACAATATGGCTGAATACGAAGCTTGCATACTGGGACTCAAGATGGCCGTAGACATGAACATTCAAGAGCTGCTAGTGATCGGGGACTCAGACCTGCTCATACATCAAGTTCGAGAAGAATGGGCAACCAAAAACTCTAAGACATTTCCCTACTTGCATCACATATAGACGTTAAGGAAAAAATTCACAAAGATAGAATTTCAGCATATCCCCAGGGTCCAGAATGAGTTCGCTGACGCATTGGCTACTTTGTCATCCATGATCAGACATCCAGACACGAATTTCATTGATCCCATCCCGGTAAAGATTTATGATCAGCCAACTTATTGTGATCATGTTGAGGAAGAAGGGGATGGAAAACCATGGTTCCATGATATCAAGGAGTACTTGACAATAAAAGTATATCCAGAACTTGCTAGCGCCGCTCAGAAACGCACACTTCGGAGAATATCCAATAATTTCTTTCATAGTGGGGGAATCCTGTATAGAAGGACTCCAATTTTGGTTTGTTAAGGTGTGTCAAAACAAAAGGAAGTAACCAGACTATTGGACGAAGTGCACACAGGGACCTGCGGGCCACACATGAATGGTTTTGTCTTAGCAAAGAAGATACTCCGAGCTGGTTATTTTTGGATGGCTATGGAAATAGACTGTATCCAATATGTTCGCAAATGCCATCGCTGTCAGATACATGCAGATATAATAAAGGTGCCTCCAAATGAGCTTACTGCAACAAGCTCACCATGCCCATTCACCGCCAGGGGAATGGATGTCATCGGACCTATCAATCCTGCCGCATCAAATGGGCACAGATTTATCCTGGTGGCAATTGATTATTTTACTAAATGGGCTGAAGCAGCATCATACAAGGTAGTGACTAAGAAAGTTGTGGAAGATTTCATCCTTGATCGTATTGTTTGCCAATTCCAGATTCCAGAATCAATCATCACCGACAATGGTTCCAATCTAAACAGCGACTAGATGAAAACAATGTGCGAGACGTTCAGAATCAAACATAAGAACTCTACAGCCTACAGGCCTCAGATGAATGGAGCTGTAGAGGCAACCAACAAGAATATCAAGAAGATAATAAGGAAGATGGTTGAAATTCACGAACAATGGCATGAGAAGTTAGCATTTGCTTTGCTGGGATACCGCACCAAGGTCCGCACATCAACCGAGGAAACTCCCTACATACTGGTTTATGGTACAGAGGTGGTCACTCTAACCGAGGTAGAAATTCCCTCCTTTAGAATCATACAAGAAGTAGAGTTAGACGACGTAGAATGGGTAAAAGGTCGCTACGAGCAGTTAGCCCTTATAGATGGGAAAAAGATAAATACAGTTTTCCACGGTCAGTTGTATCAGAACAGAATGTCCAGAGCCTTCAACAAAAAAGTTAAGCCAAGGAAGTTTACACCGGAACAGCTGGTGTTGAAGAAGATATCCCCATATCAAGATGAAGCCGAGGGGAAGTTATCTCCCAACTGGCAAGGTCCGTACATTGTTCACCGGGTTCTAACTGGAGGAGCCCTTATACTTGTAGAAATGGACGGAGAAGTCTGCCCAAAGCCAATCAACTCAGATGCAGTGAAACGATATTATGTGTAATCACCTATGATTGCTTTATGATGTAAGTTGAACTACGCCTGACCTGATTCCCGTTTAAGAGGGGATACGTAGGCAGACTTATGGGTTTGGTCACAATTTAATAAAAATCTCATTTCTCCCTATTATTGGAACTGGGACAGAATTTTGAGGAGGACCCTCAAAATTCCAAAGTCAGTTTTTAGCCTTTTCATCGCCAGAAGCGCCAACCCAGTAAACTGGGGCAGAATTTTGAGGAGGACCCTTAAAATACTGAGGTTGTTCGTTTTTAGTTATTCAGCACAACCGCCAGAAGCACCAACCTAGTAGACTAGGGCAGAATTTTGAGGAGGACCCTCAAAACTCCGGAGGAAGCGAGGTCGCAATGTCTTGAACCACATTGCGGTCGTTGGTTCATCCAAAAGAAAATCACTTTCAAATATATACTTATGTTATATTTACTAAATCATGCATAACTATCATTTGAATCGCTATCATTTAGCCACGCTACCCCAGCGATACGTGACGTCAGAAGCCACGGGAAGATGAACTAACCTTTCCCCCCTCTTTATAGAACTCACGATTTTTCTTTGGATGCAAATCACAAATCACCTGAATACATTTACACACTCGTACCTTTTAGATGGGAGACTAAGAAAATATCACCACTATTCACTCTCTACATTCCTTCTTTTTTGCATAAGGCTATCTTTCTGTCTTTCGAGACTAAGCATTGTCTCCATCTGCATTTTCCTGCATTGCATAAGTCTACCTTTTTGCCTTTCGAGACTAAGCATTGTCTCCATCTGCATTTCCTGCATTGTATAAGGCTACCTTTCTGCCTTTCGAGACTAAGCATTGTCTCCATCTACATTTACTGCATTGCATAAGGCTACCTTTCTGCCTTTCAAGACTAAGCGTTGTCTTCATCTGCATTGCATAAGGCTACCTTTCTGCCTTTCAAGACTAACCGTTGTCTCCATCTGCATTTCCTGCATTGCATAAGGCTACCTTCTGCCTTCCGAGGTTAAGCTTTACCTCCGCTTGCATGGCTGAAATATTGCCACCTTTTACTTACGTCTTGCAATCGACTGAAACATCGCCTGTCTTATTTAAATTTCCGTCGGCTGGAATATTGCCATTCACACTTTTGCACCGGCTAAAATACCGCCAAATCTTACATTTCATGGGCTAAAATATTGCTAAACTTTCCAAAGGTGTCATCGTTCAGAGGAATCATCTTCATAGCCTGAGAACACCATGCCATAGCCCGAGGACCCCACTTTATATCTTGCACATCATTATTCAAAGGCATCATGGTTCGGAGGCACCATCATCATAGCCCGAGAACATCATTTCATAGCCTGCGAATCCTTTAATTTTGTGCTTCATGGCCCAGGACATCATGGTCCAGAGACGTTATCCTAACCGTCCAAAGACAACATTCATGGTCCAATGGGAACTTGCATCACGTTTAAGTTGATGCACGATATACGCCTATATTTCTCACTTACAGGTACACCGATTAGCAATGACTGTCTCAGCAAGAGAGATCCCGCTTTGGTTCTCGCAGCCGATCAGCTTCAAAATACCTCTTTCCTCCCCCCAAACATCGTGTCCGTCCTTCCGAATCGCCATCGGCATGTTCTGTCAATGGTTCCTGAACTACATACGCCCTGATTGCTGTAAAACCAGGGATATGTAGGTAGCTCAAAAACAAGAGCTCGGCCAAATCCTTTCAAAACGTCGCTTCTAGTCAAAATTGGCCATCATATCTTTACCCAACAACTCTTTTATCCTTCTGGGGTAAAGAGGGGCAGCTGTTGATACCTAATTTTCCCTTATGTATTTTTATACCCAAAATACTTTCAAATAGCATATATAAGTACATCAAAGGGTTTTGGCATTTTAATGATTTTTTAAACCAACTTATTGCGTATTTTTTTATACCATAAAATCCGATAGTTATTCCCAAAATTTGTTTTTTTGGTGAATAATTTATTTTATCCTCATATTTACATTAAAATACGGTTAACATGATTTTGTATATTTTTACAAATTCGTTTGGTATTTTTAAAGTTAAATTGCATAAAATTGCAATACTGGCCTCTTTAAGATTTCAATAGCATTTTTAATTACAAAATCGATCCCAATATTTTTAAAATTATATTTATATACTATCTATTGACTCAGTACCTTTAATTTGTTTTTAGAACATCTTTTACTATTCTTATAAAATAAAAGGGAAAAACTAGCTATTTCAATTATAACCACAATTCCATTTCAATTTCAGCCTAAAATCTACCAAATTTTGAGCCCAATTCGTCTTAGCCCAATCCCAATTTAATCCGACCCACCCCGATCCAGGCCGTTGATCCTTTTGATCAACGGCCACAATCAAACCTTTCCTTTTTAATAAAATCTACTCCAACCCTAACTCCTCATTTCTCTTAGACGGCCGCCTCTGAAACCTTTTCTCTCTCAAAATGCTCTCAAGCACTCAAAACCCTAGCAGCCGCCTATCCTTCTCCGACCATTATCTCACCGGAGTCCATGGCTTCTCAGGCCATTGACTGCCTGTACTCACCTTCCTTCACCCCCAAACCATGGGTGTTCGAGATTTCGAGGTCTGACCTTGATGGCGTCCCTTCAGATCCTCTATAGATCTGTGGTTCTATGGCCTCTCCGGCCTTGCTATGACGCATTCAAGCTTTAGGAGGCTAGCTATGGCCATCTCCGACTCCAGACCAGACTTTCTTCCAAGCCTTCTCATTTCTAGGGTTTCAGAGAAACCCTAAAGCTATTCGAGGTTCCTTCTTCTTTTATTTTCCTAGATCTATTGTGAATCTGTGCTATCTTTAACGTTTTAAGCCTTTTCCCCAATTTTCTTTTTTTTAAATTTAGTTTGATTTCGATTTAGGGTTTCTGAAAATATCAAAATGACTTCTGTCTCTTCTTCTTCTTTTCATTGTGTGAATCTGTCTATGCCATGTTTTTATGAGTTTTTCCCCTGTGTTCTTATATTTTCCGTGTTATATTCTGTTCTTCTTTCTACTCATTTCTATAAGCATGTTTTTTTCATGCCTATCTCGCATGTTCCTTTACTGTATTTTACTGAGCTTTTACTCTTTGTTTGCCTTTACTGGATTTTCATTTTAAACTCTTAGCATGCTTCCTCTGCTATTTTTCTAAGCTTATGTCGCATCTTCTTTTCTGAACTTATTTGAGTAACAAGCTGAGCTTAAATGTGTTCCCTGTGTTTCAAATTAGTTTCTACATTTTATTTGCCTCGAACCTGCTGTTCTCTTTGTTCGCTTTCTCAAAAGTCTCTCAAGGAGACTACTGAACCCTCTCTGTTATGACTCTAAATCTTTTTTATATGATTCTTTCTTGTCTGTGATGTTTGTGTGCTTTATATATGAGCACCTTTCTCTCAAAAGCCCTTTTTGCCAATTTGTGGTTGATTCCGAATTCTTTTTTTAGGGTTTGATTGAGTGTTACCGATTTTTCTTTAAACTAAGTTCCTCTTCACCTTCTTGGTTAGTTTCATCGTACCAAGACTCAACTTTGATTTTTACTAGCTGTGATTGATTGCTTTTCCTTATTTTTGTCCAAACGGTGTGCTACTAAGCTATTTCCTTAAATAACGCTCTATGTATTTGCCCCTATTATATTGACTTGGAAAAGATTTTAAATCAAAGACCTTTCCTTATTTATAATGCCCTTTTGAAATCAATCCCTTAACCAAAGTGAAACAGCATGTGATTGATTTTCAAATTATTTTCTTACCTTCTTCCTACCTGTTTTCTGCACTATAAAAGGGGCTACCCTTTTACACTTTCGAGAGAGCTTTTCGGCACAAAAAACAGGCTTTTACACATTGGAATACTGAGTTTTCTCTCGATTAAACTGCTTCTCATTTATAGTATTGAGCATTCTGCTTTCTACTCTCATTTTCTCCCTTTTACCTTCTGAAATATTCTTGAGCTCTCGTGAACTCTCAAGTGTTCTGCTGCAAACTTAAGGCTGCTCCTGCTGATTTCTTGCTGCTTGCTTACTCTGCTGTTCTGTTTTTTTTTACTTTGCAACTGGTATGTTCTTGGTTAAATAATGCCCCCTTTACTATGTGTTTACTTCTTAGTCTGTTATGCTTTCCTTCAGCATGTGTTTATTTCTTCGTTTGTTATGCTTTCCTTCCTTATGTTCCTGCCATTAGTGTGCTTAATGAATTCACATTTCCCTTTTTCCCCTTTGTGTGTTGAGCCTGACTTGGGTCTGGTGGTGTCCTAATCATCATTCAAACTCAGGTCTGACCCTCAAGGGTCTGCTTCTAACTGGTTTGACCAAACAAATGGGCAGGGGTGTGCCAGTCTGCACCTATGGCTGAGTATGACCACCATTTGTTATGGTTCCCCAATCACTTTGAAATTACTCCTAGTTCTAAGTTCTGCCCCTCTCTTGCAAGACACACTTTGGGACCCTGGAGTTCCCTATGAACTTGAATGCCTGAGGGCTAGCTATTCTGCATTGCACTATTCTAATTCTAAATGGGTATCTTGGGTGTAAGCAATGCCGGGAATTCCTGAAATTCCTTGGAACTTTGAAACACCCTAGATAAAGAGAAGGCTTTGAAAATTTGGATCCCAGAGTTGGTTAAACACATGTTATTGGACGCCAAGATGAATAGGCAGCTATTGACTCCCTCTTGACTCAAATGTGAAAAGGTGTCAAGCCAACTGGGATCGCAAATACGACCCCTTGGTCCGCAAATACGAAGCTGTGCATGTTGAAAATGCGACACATTAGCTCGCAAATGCGGAACACCCCAAATCCTTCAGAGTTCGCAAATGCGAACTCACCTTCGCATTTCCCAAACCTGCAAGGTTCGCAAATGCGAACCCACCTCCGCATTTCCCACATATGAGGCCTGTATATTTTACACTTAGCCGATTTTTTGAGCCATATTAACATTCTTTCGAAACACAAACCTCTTTGGGCGATTTTCCAAGAACAAGACTTCTTCCAAATCATTTGTAAGTTGGGTTTTACTCATTTCTTTCAATCTTTAACATCATTTAACATGTTTTCAACTTAAAATCAATTATTTTCATAGGTGAAATTGGGGGTTTTGGGTAAACCTAGGTTTTTCTAAAATTGGGGATTTGGACCTCGATTTGAGATTCGATTTCAAAACAAATCTTATATTTGGGTTTGTGGGGGAATGGGTAACCGGGTTTTGGTTCAAACCTTGAGTTTTGACCACGTGGACCCGGGGGAAATTTTGGGAAATTCATTTTCATGCATTCAAATTGATTCATTTAGTGTTTATTAAAGTAATTAAGTGACTTGTGTCTAGATTCGAGAGGATTGGAGGTGGAATCGTGGGGTAAAGCTATAGTTGAAGCTTGAGTTGAGTTAAAGGCATCGAGGTAAGTGTTTTATCTAACCCTACCTTGAGGGAATAGGAGTTGAGTCTTATTTTCTACTCTTTGATTGTCGAGTACGATGTATAGGCATGGTGATCGGTATCTATACACTGGTGTCTAGCATGAATGTGAGTCTTTATTTTGCGAATAGTTTGGATTTTGTTATAGCTTCTATGCTTAATTGATGACTTCTATATGTTGTACAGAGCTTGTGAAAGGAAATGTGATCTTTAAACTTCGTGGAGCGTTGGCTCGAGTTGAAATACTAATTGTAATGGTATATGAGATAAGTAAGTCTTTGGAGCATTGACTCAAGTGATAATGTGAACTATGAGATAAAAGTGAAAGAAGAGAAAGAGTATTTAAACGGCTCCCTTGTCGGGATATTGTTTTCTATTGAATATTATCCCTTGCCGGGATTAATTGTTTAAAATGTGTTTCCTTGCCGGGATTTCTATTATAAAATGTTAATTCCCTTGCCCCTGTTTGTGATTGTTGTTTGGGTGAGGAAGAGTGTTAAAGATCGAAAGATGATGCCATGCATTGTTTGTTAATGGTAAGGAAAGAGTGTAAATCACGAAGGGTGATGCCGTGCATTGTTTGTTTATTGTGAGGAAAGAGTGCAAAGCACAAAGGGTGATGTCGTGCCGCACGATGTACCATTCCGTGCCGATTTTATTGATTATATATAAGGAAGGAGAGTAAAAGCACGAAGGATGATGTCGTGCACTTTTTATTATGTCATTGCTTGGTGAAGATGAGAGTAAAAACACGAAGGGTGATGTCGTGCACCTATTGCTGTTGTTATGATTTCTTCTTATTATTAGTTCAAGTACATTTAATTGTCTCATTCCACTATCACTGTGATTCTTTATGTTGACATTTTCCTTTATTGTGTTGCTTGTTATCGTTGAGTCAAGGTATCCTTGTGCTACATCGTGTTTTGAATTTATGCCATAATTGCTACATGTTTATGTGACTTAATTGCTACTTGACATTCGAAACATTGAATACTAAATTTCCTAATTGGTCCTTTAAGCCCATAATTAATTGCTACTTGTAATTATTTATTTTTCTCAGTGAATCACAATTATTATGTACTTGATGTCTTATGAGTTCATATTAGTTGTTGCGTTTATTAGAGTAAATTTCATTTGGAATAACTATTGATATGATGAAATGGGAGGGGGTGGTACGCCTACCACGGAAACATTGAGAAATGGAATCGGGTTGCACGTCTGTAATGAGATGTGTACAGATAATGAAATCTTCTTTTATTTTTCCTTATCTCTAATGGGGATAATTTATTGATGTTCCTTATTATTCTCTTGAAGTTCTGTATTATCTGTTATCCCCGAAGCATGTTCCCTTCCCATTTAAAATGGTTATTCCTATTATTTTCTTACTGTAGATATATATACAACTGTACAGGTTTATGTGGTAGTCCTGTCTAGCCTCGTCACTACTTCGCCAAGGTTAGGCTAGGCACTTTCCATTTGGTTGTGCTGATACTACACTCTGTGCTCTTTTGCACAGATCCAGGTGTTAGACAACAGCTGCAGTAGCACGGGAGTTAGCCTTCAGTCCAGCAGGACACCGAGGTAGCCTTGCAGGCACCCGGAAGCCTGACATCTCTTCTATCTTTATTTCATTCTATTATCTCATGTATTTCTAGACAAACAGTTATATTTCTTTCATACCGTTGTGTTTATCACTCTTAGTAGTTCTTGATTTCCATATTGTTGTTAAGATTCTCTAAGTTAAGTCTTCTGCTTATTTAATTTATTCCGCTATTTTTATGATATTATTGATAATTAATAAAAGAAATAATTTGTTAAGTGATAAATGTAGCTAAAGGTTGGCTTAACTAGCTCTCATTAGTAGGTGCCATCACGACTCCCGAGGGTGGGAAATCCGGGTCGGGACAAGTTGGTATCAGAGCTCTAGGTTACATAGGTCTCACAACTCATCGACAAGCTTAGTAGAGTCTGAGGGATCGGTATAGAGACGTCTGTATTTATCCCCTAGAGGCTATAGAGTTACAAAAAAATTCACTTCTATTTTTCCGTGTCGTGCGATTTTGTTATTTCAGTGCTAAATTAAAACCTCCAATCTTGTCCTTTCACAAATGGCGAGGTCATGTACCGCTTCTTCAGCTGAGCAGCAGCACGGACCATTGATAGATCAGCTTCGTCTTCGAAGGCCTTAAGGAGGTAAAGGTATTAGGAGTGGAGGTAGAGATGCTAGAGGTGGAGGTAAATGTATTAGAGGTGGAGATAGACATGTTAGAGGTGGAGGTAAAGGTGTTAGAGGTGGAGGTACAGGTTTTGTTCTGGTATGTGGTAGATAAGCTTCGATTTTATTCTGCACCGTATCTGGTCATGCCTAGTAATTCTCTGAGTGCCATGTTTATGCGTCTACGCCGGTGGGTGATTCTATTGTGGTGGATTGCGTCCATTGTTCACGTATAGTGGTTATTGGTGGTTTTGAGACTCATGTAGATTTGCTTTCTCTAGACATGTTTGGTTTGACGTTACATTGGAGATGGACTGGTTATCACCCTACCATGATATCTTGGACTGCCATGCCAAGAATGGGACCTTAGATTTACCGGGTATGCCTCGTTTAGAGTGGAGAGGGACTCCAGGTCATTCTACCCGTAGTGTTATATCATATGTGAAGGCTCGGCATATGGTCGAGAAAGGGTGCTTGGTCTACTTGGCGTATGTTCGTGATTCTAGGGCTGAGGTTTCCCCTTATTCATTCCGTGCTCGTTGTTCGTGAGTTTTCTGATGTTTTCCCTTCAGACATGTCGGGTATGCCACCCGACAGGGATATTAATTTCTGCATTGATCTGGTTTCGGGCACTCAGCCCATTTCTATCCCGCCATGTCGTATGGCCCCGCCAGAGTTGAAAGAGTTAAAAGACTAGTTGAAGGATTTGCTTGAGAAGGGCTTTATTAGACCCAGTGTCTCTCCTTGGGGTGCGCCGGTTGTCGACACCCCTTTCCCCAAGGCGGAATCTAGTTTACGACATTATGGACAAAATAACTCTTATTTCCTTTTGAGGAACCGAGTTATGGAATTTGAAGAGTCGCCACCTAATGATTATAGTGCATTATGACATTTTTTAGAGAAAAAAAGGATTCGAAGGAAAACCAGAGTTCGGGTATGGGCTTGAGATTATCTCGATGGGAATGTGTTAGGCACCCCTCAAGATCCACTAGTGTGGTTCCCGACCATGCTTAGTTGTGACTTTAAGAAGAGTAGGAGTAAACAAATAATGTGTGCACATAGGGAATACAAATAAGTTGAAAGTTTTGAAAGAAAAGAGAGAACAAGACATAAGTGGCTTTGGAAAGAAAACGTAAAATTTCTAAAAAAAAACATCACACCATATGAATAAAGGGAGAGGGTCCTAGGTTTAAATATAATATGGATCATGTTGGTGCAATATCCAACAAGTCATTTCCGCACGAGATATTAGCGCACCATTATCATCATCTCCATATTCTACCCTTCCCACCCGTTAAGGTATTTAAGCGCGATTGGTTTCGTTTACTTATTGCATGCTAGTACCCATCCCAACCTATTAG
>MU698459.1:0-27965 GCA_026770625.1 Nicotiana glauca | reverse complement strand
GACTTCTAATCCTAAAAGGGAAAGGAAAGGGGTAGAGGCATATATGGGGTTCAAAAGGATAAAATACTAGTGGCGACAAACAAAACTCATAACAAATAGAGGTGATTGACAAACAACCATGAAAGGCTCACAGAAAACCCCGTAAATCAGCTAGAACTTAGTTTAGCATGTCTTGCACATACTGATTTGGTCTTTAAAATTAAACGGCTGACGGACTAATTTAACACATGGAGTTGGATAAAAAGTCTGCATTAGGCAACCTGGCTCCTATTGTTAGAAATTGATGTATTTTAAATGGGTTATTGATTAAGAACCTAATGCAGGAGAGTTTAAACAGCAGATTGAAAATTACACAAGTTCAGAGATGGCTTCGAAAATTAGCAGAATTATTTAAGTGAAATACAGTAGAGTTGTAAAGGAGAGTTCTGAAAATGAAAAGACTTTGAAAGTAAGAACGAGTTAAAGAATGTTTTGAACTAGTAGCTTCATGAGCTGAATAAAAATTCAGGTAGAAAGTTGAAACTGTTTCAGGAAAGAAGATGCAAGTTTAGAAAAATTAAGAGCATTGCAAACTGGTAAGAGTTTTTGAAATAAACAAGTTTGGATGAGTTTTGTTGAAAACGCTGAAGCTAATTGCCGGGTTATTGCTTACACAGATTTAAGCGAGTTTGAAAACCTATAGGCAGGATATCTATACCTTGATTTTTTAGGACTTGTTACTATTATTAAACTGGTACGAAATGAGGATTTGATTATCCAACATTTTGCCTAGCGTTTATGCATTTCCTATAGGCATGATTTCTATATGCAACTAATTGTTAGATTATTAGGTCCTATAGGCAGGATTTCTAATGATTGAGTTAAGAAATATTAAAAACCTATAGACATGGTATCTAAGTGACTGAGTTATAACATTAAATCCTATAGGCATGGCATCTAACCTTAATTACATGCAATAAAGTAACCCCCCCACCCATACCCTTTACTAATAGTTCCCCGAGTTTCTTTTTACAAGATTATTACTGAAAATAAAGTAAATAATAGAAAATACATCATAGCCTACAGCTAGAACCGAGCAGCCTAATTCAATCTTGAGATCCAGTAACACGTGTTTCACCAATTCCAAATTCCAGGTTCCAAGGCATTCTCCTAGAGTGTTTCAAAGCTCCAAGGGTTTTCAGGAAGCACAGGCAATACTTACACCCTAGAGATTGAATTGAGTAGTTCAATGTGTGGAATTACTCGCCCTTAGCCATCCATGTTCAGAGGGAGCTCCAGGGTCCCTAAGCATAGCTTACCACAGGGGGGTAGGACTTAAAGAACTAAGAATAAGTGTAAAGTGAGGGGATTAGAGGAAGACCAAAGCAAAGGATGGTCATACCCAGTCATGAATGGGACTGGCACGCCCCGACCCTTTACATGGCTTGAAAAAATAAGAGCAGACTTGAGAAAGTCAGACTTAGGCCTAAATGGTGATTAGGACACCACCAGACTTGAGTCAAGCTCAACACATAACAGGGGTTAAGGGAATGGGACTGATTAGAGTATAGGTTTAGGGCAACCTGGTTCTAAACTAGGGATGGCAATAGAATGCGACCCTAGTCTAAAACAATACTCACACACAAAGGGGTTAGCGAAAGGGATTGATAAGGAAGCATTTGTACCAACAAACAGGATTAAGCCACGAGGATTTGGGGTAAAGGATGTACAGGAAACCACTAATACAAGCATAACAGAATCAAAGACATGGGAATATGGGGTAGGGATGTAGAGGAAAGTACTAATATAAGCATAACAGAATCAAAAACATGGTAATATGGGGTAGGGATGTGGCATGCTGAAATTTAACTGCATAATGTAAGAAAGTAGAACATAAATAGGTATATGAAAAGGGTAAATAAACACGTAGTTTGGAGATGTTATTTAAATCATGGACATACCAGTTGCAAACTCAAACAGTAAAGCAAGTAGGGCAGATAGAATCCTATATCTTAGCCTTGGCTTTCAGCCGGCTCAACCCAAACAACAGAACAAGTAGCAGAGCAGAGCAAAGAAGAGAAGAAATAGTTTAATGAGTGTTAACTTGTAATTGTTCGTGTGTGTGTGTGAAGTAAAAGGGGTGGGATTTTTATAGTTTTGAAAACATATGGTAAGTAAGGCAAAAATATAATTCAATACCAATCAGAATCAATCAGGGGAAAGGACTTCCTTTAATTAAGGAGTCGAACTAGAGTAATAAAATAGCATAGTTTATTTAAGGAAAGAAGACCAAGAACACAATAGGTAATACAGGGTAAATACATGGGGAATTTAAAATATTTTGTTTAGGTAAATAAGGTAAGAGTAAAATCAATTGATCATATAGTAAATCAAGGAGTTATGAATTCGAACTCAGTATTGAATTCAGTCAGAAAAATAGGTCCAAATCAGTCAAAGAAAGAATCAAAATAGATTCATAGGAAATCACCCCCAAAAATTAAGGTTATTTTGAAAGGGCAAGTCTGACTATAAAGAGATGCACAAACTTAAACATGCGAGGTTAAATTAAACTGAGTAGTCATGTAATCAAAGAGCAGAAGACATAGCCATAAATGGAATTAAAAGTTCTCGCAGAGCTTAGCAAGAAATCAGAATCACGAAAGGAGTTTAGACAGTTAGGGTTTTGGAATTAGACAGGCAGCAAACAATCACACACAAAACTCGGAAAACCCCCAAAATCTAGGGTTTTCATTACATTTCGAATGTAAAGAAGAAAGCATAGGCGAAGGTAAACTCAGAAAAAACATAAACATTCGTGAAAAGCATAATGAAAGCAAATAGCACAGTAAAGAAGCTACTCGGAAACCCTAGAAACAACACGGTAAGAAAAATACATAGAAAACCTAGTAGAAATACTTAGGAACTACAGTAAAAGTAAAAGAAATCACAGTAGAACAAATAAACAGAAAATCGGAGAAACCCTAAGTTTTAAGAAGATGAACAGTTCGAAAACAAAATTGACAAAAATGTGGAAAACACTTTGAAATCTTAGAAAATAACATAGTCATGAAGCAGATGTTAAAGAGAAACAAAGATGAAGAACCTCGGAACTTAGGGTTTCAGAAAAAACCCTAGAAAAATGAGAAAGGCCTGGAACGGGCTGGCCCTGAGTCGGAGATGGACTCATAGGGCTAGGACTCGCCGGAGACGAGCCGGAAAATGGCCATAGAACTTGAATCGGAGAGCTTCTGAGCTGGGGGTTTCAAGGTCAAACCTTGAATCTTCATGCAAAAGGAGGATAAGGGTGAGTGGGGGTAGATATAGATTACACAAGGCCTGAGAGGCCATGATTTCCAATGGAATAAGGTCGGAGACCGGCGGAGAGGGCTAGGGTTTCAGAGGGGCTTGGGAGCGTTTGGGAGAAGAAGGGGATACAAGGGCGGCTGCTGAAGAGAAATGATTAGGGTTAGGGGGGCTATTGGATTAAAAAAGGAAGGGGTTAACATGGACCGTTGATCTAAATTTTCAATGGTCGAGATTAAGGGGTGCGTGGGTCGGGTTTATTTAATTGGGTCTGGGTCGGGTAATTTTTTAAATTGAGTAGTGTAATTGGGGGTTATATTGGGGCTGGAATTCGGCTAAAAATTGAAATTAAAAAAGGCTACAATTTAAATAGCCAATTTTTCCCCAATTTTAATTTTTTTATAAAATAGTAAATGACGTTCAAAAATAAAATTAAAATACTAAGTTAATAATCAATGCATAAGTATTAATTTAAAAATATTAGGAATGATTTTTTGATTACAAATTCTATTAAATCGAGAAATAGGCTAAAATTGCAATTTCTTGCAGTTTTAATTTAAAAATACCAAACGGACTTGTAAGATCATGTAAAAATAATGTAAATTATATTTTTTGTATAAATATTAGAATAAAATAAATTATTTACCAAAATGACAAGTTTTGGGAATAATTATTGGATTTTATAGTGCAAAATAGGCCATAAATTGGTTTTAAAAATCCTTAAAAAATGTGAAAAAATACCAAAATCTTTGTGGATGTTTATACATTCATATACATTCTAATTTGAAGGTATTTTGAGTATAAAATATATAGAAAAAATTGGGCATCAACAGCTACCCCTCTTTACCCGAGGAGGATGAAAGAGTTGTCGGGTAAAGATAAGATGGCCAATTTTGACCGGAGATGGTGATTGTAAAAGGATATTGACCGCGCTCTGGTTTCTGAGCTGCCTATATATCCCTGGTTTTATAGGAATCAGGCCATATGTAGTTCGGGGACCATTGACGGAATATGCCGATAGGATTTGGAAAAACGGACACGATGGTTAAATCTGAGAGGGTGCTTGGAATCGGACAAACTCCGGAGGGCTGGAGAGGAATCGCTCCTTCTGAGGCGGCCGTGAGCCAGCCGCAACACCTGCAAATGCGTAGTGCGTGTATATTGCATAATTTAAATGTGATGCAAGTTCCCGTTGGACCATGAATGCTTGTCTTTGGACGGTTAGGATGACGTCTTTAGACTATGATTTCCTGGGCCATGAAGAGCGTAAAAGTAAGGGTTCGCAGGCCATGAAATGATGTTCTCGGGCTATGCAGATGGTGCCTCCGAACTATGATGCCTTTGAACGAGTTGGCGATATTTCAGCCCATGAGAAGGTGGCAATCTTTCAGCCAAATGAATGCACAGGGTGGCGAACTTTCAGCCAGAGTGAGAATTTAAAGCAGGTGGTGATATTTCAGCCGAACGAGAATTTAAAATGCATGCGGCGATATTTCAGCCTGTCAAAAAATAAAGCGGCGATATCTCAGCCATGCAGTATGGAGATAATGTTTAGTCTCGGAAGGCAGATAGGTAGCCTTACGCAACGCAGATGGAGACAGAGCTTAGACTCGAAAGGCAGATATGAGCCTTACGCAGTATGGAGGTAGAGCTTAACCTCGGAAGGCAGAGAGTAGCCTTATGCAAGATACAGATGGAGATAGAGCTTAGTCTCGAAAGGCAGATAATAGCCTTATGCAGGATGGAGGTAGAGCTTAACCTCGGAAGGCAGAGAATAGCCTTATGCAAAAAATGCAGATGGAGACAAAGCTTAGTCTCGAAAGGCAAATAATAGCCTTATGCAGGATGGAGGTAGAGCTTAACCTCGAAAGGCAGAGAATATCCTTATCCAAAAAATGCAGATGGAGACAGAGCTTAGTCTCGAAAGGTAGATAGGAGCCTTATGCAGTATGGAGGTAGAGCTTAACCTCGGAAGGCGGAGAGTAGCCTTATGCAAGATGCAGATAGAGATAGAGCTTAGTCTCGAAAGGCAGATAATAGCCTTATGCAGGATGGAGGTAGAGCTTAACCTCAGAAGGCAGAGAATAGCCTTGTGCAAAAAATGCAGATGGAGACAAAGCTTAGTCTCGAAAGGTAGATAGGAGCCTTATGCAATATGGAGGTAGAGCTTAACCTCGGAAGGCAGAGAGTAGCCTTATGCAAGATGCAGATAGAGATAGAGCTTAGTCTCGAAAGGAAGATAATAGCATTATGCAGGATGGAGGTAGAGCTTAACATCAGAAGGCAGAGAATAGCCTTGTGCAAAAAATGCAGATGGAGACAGAGCTTAGTCTCGAAAGGCAAATAATAGCCTTATGCAAGATGGAGGTAGAGCTTAACCTCGGAAGGCAGAGAATAGCCTTATGCAAAAAATACAGATGGAGACACATCTTAGTCTCGAAAGGCAAATAATAGCCTGATGCAGGATGGAGGTAGAGCTTAACATCGGAAGGTAGAGAATAGCGTTATGTAAAAAATGCAGATGGAGACAGAGCTTAATCTCGAAAGGCAGATAGGAGCCTTATGTAGGATGGAGATAGAGCTTAACCTCGGAAGGCAGAGAATAGCCTTATGCAAAAAACGCAGATGGAGACAGAGCTTAGTCTCGAAAGGCAGATAATAGCCTTATGCAATACAGGAATGTAAAAGAACAAATGGCAGTGAGTTTTCTTAGCTGGTAGACGGTTTTCGATATTAGGACTGCTGGGGAGCGTTGAGTGTGGATAGTGACCCTATGAGAGATTCGATCCTGAGGAGCGAATGTGCTTTGATTCGTAACCTGAATTCCTGCATCCAAAGAAAAATCGTGAGTTCTGTAGGGGGGAGGTTAGTTCATATCCTCCAGCTTTTTGTGTTGTGTATCATGGGGGTAGCGTTGCTAAACGATGGTGGTGCAAATGATATTTATGCGTGACTTAGTAAATATAATTCAAGTACGTATATATAAAAAATGTTTTCATTTTGGATGAACCGACGACTACAACGTGGTTCAAGACACGGCAACCTTGCTTGTTCCGGAATTTTGAGGGTCCTCCTCAAAATTCTGCCCCAGTTTACTGGGCTGGTGCTACAGGTGGATGTGCCGAATAACTGAACATGGATCGATTCCAGAATTTTGATGGTCTTTCTTAAAATTCTACCCCAGTTTACTGGGTCGGTGCTGATGAAGAGGCTGATGAGCTGACTTCGGAATGTTGAGGGTCCTCTTCAAAATTCTGCCCCAGTTCCAAATGCGGGGAAAATGGAATTTTTATTAAAATGTGACCAAACCCATAGGGCTGCCTACGTATCCCCTCTTAAATGGGAATCAGGTCAGGCGTAGTTCAAATTTATCATGAAAGAAAAGCATATGATCAAATGTAGTATCTTTTTACTACGTCTGAGTTGATAGGCTTCGGCCAAACTTCTCCGTCCATTTCTGCGAGAATAATGGCTCCTCCAGTCAGAACCCGATGAACCATGTACGGACCCTGCAAATTGGGAGAGAATTTTCCTTTGGCTTCATCTTGGTGCGGAAATATTTTCTTTAGTACCAGCTGTCTGGTCGTGAATTTCCTTGGCTTGACTCTCTTGTTGAAAGCTCTGGACATTCTGTTTTGATATAATTGACCGTGACAGACATCATTCATTCTCTTTCCGTCAATGAGAGCTAATTGCTCGTAGCGACTTTTGACCCATTCTGCATCATCTAATTCTGCTTCTTGTATGACCCTCAGGGAGGGAATTTCTACCTCGGCAGGGATGGCTGCTTCTGTACCATAAACCAGCATGTAAGGAGTGGCCCCAATTGATGTGCGCACCGTGGTACAATAACCCAGTAAGGCGAATGCCAACTTCTCATGCCACTGCTTGTGCTTTTCGATCATCTTCCTTAGTATCTTCTTGATGTTCTTATTGGCCGCTTCTACAGCTCCATTCATCTGAGGCCTATAAGCCGTAGAGTTTTTGTGTTTAATCTTGAACGTTTCGCACATTGCCTTCATCAGGATGCTATTGAGATTAGAACCATTGTCAGTGATGATTGATTCCGGAATCCCGAACCGGCAGACCATACGATCGCGAACGAAATCTGTTACTACCTTCTTGGTGACTGCCTTGTATGATGCTGCTTCGACCTATTTAGTAAAGTAATCAATTGCCACTAAGATGAACCTGTTCCCGTTTGATGCGGCAGGTTCGATCGGTCCAATGACGTCCATTCCCCAAGCGGCGAATGGCCATGGCGAGCTTGTTGCAGTAAGCTCGTTTGGAGGCACCTTTATCATGTCTGCATGTATCTGACAACGGTGGCATCTCCGTACATACTGGAAATACCCTACTCGAAGTATCTTCTTTGCCAAAATGAAACCATTCATGTGCGGTCCGCAGGTCCCTGCGTGCACTTCCTCCAATAGTTTGGTTGCCTCGCTCGCCTTGACGCATCTCAATAATCCTAGATCGGGAGTCCTCCTATGCAGGATTCCTCCACTGTGAAAGAAGTTGTTGGACAATCTCCGAAGGGTTCATTTCTGAGTAGCATTGGCAAGTTCTGGGTATTCTCCTGTTGTCAAGTATTCTCTGATATCATGGAACCAAGGTTTCCCATTAGCTTCTTCCTCAACGTGAGTATAATAAGCAGGTTGGTCGTTAATCTTGACCGAGATGGGATCATTAGAGTTTGTATCTGGATGCTGGATCATAGACGATAAAGTGGCTAGGGCATCAACGAACTCATTCTGTATTATGGGAATATGCTGGAATTCTGTCTTTCTGAATCTTTTCCTCAACTACTGTACATGATGCAGATAGGGGAGTATTTTGGGATTCTTGGTTGCCCATTCTCCTCGAACCTGATGTATGAGTAGGTCCGAGTCTCCGATCACTAATAGTTCCTCAATGTTCATGTCAATTGCCAACTTGAGCCCTAGGATGCAGGCTTCGTATTCGGCCATGTTGTTGGTGCATGGGAATCTGAGTTTGGCAGATATTGGGTAATGCTGACCAGTTTTTGATACCAAGACCGCTCCTATACCAACTCCTTTGAAGTTTGCGGCTCCATCGAAAAACATCCTCTAACCGTCATAGGATTCTGCAATGTCTTCTCCTATGAAGGCTACCTCTTCATCAAGAAAATACGTCTTTAAAGGTTCGTATTCTCCTCCTATAGGATTCTCGGCGAGGTGATCTACCAAAGCTTGCCCTTTGACTTCCTTCTGGGTAACATAAACAATGTCGAACTCGCTTAATAGGATTTGCCATTTGGCGAGCTTGCCGGTAGGCATTGGCTTCTGAAAGATATATTTCAATGGGTCCATTCTAGATATGAGAGTATGCACAAAAGTAATGCCTCAACTTTTGAGCTACCCAGGTTAGAGCACAGCAAGTGCGCTCTAACAAGGAGTACCGAGCCTCGAACGGGGTAAACTTCTTGCTGAGGTAATAGATGGCTTGCTCCTTCCTTCTGGTTTCATCATGTTGTCCCAAAATGCACCCAAACACTCCATCCAATACTGTGATATAAAGCAATAGGGGTCTCCCTGGCTCGGGTGGAACCAAGACTGGCGGTGTTGACAAGTATTCCTTGATTCTGTCAAAAGCCTTTTGACAATATCAGTCCATTTAGTGGTGGCATCTTTCTTTAGCATCTATAAGATGGGTTCACAAATGACAGTGGACTGAGCTATGAACTGACTGATATAGTTGAGTCTTCCCAGAAAACGCATTACATCCTTCTTGTTCTTTGGTGGTGGCAAGTATTGAATGGCTTTAACCTTTGACGGGTCCAGTTCTATTCCCCGGCGACTCACAATGAAGCTCAATAATTTTTCAGCGGGAACCCCAAATGCACACTTGGCGGGATTCAGTTTCAAGTTGTATCTCCTCAGCCTATTGAAGAATCTTCTCAAATCTCCCACGTGATCTGCAGCTTTCTTGGATTTGATGATGACGTCGTCCACATACACCTCCATTTCTTTATGTATCATGTCATGAAACAAAGTGGTCATGGCCCTCATGTAGGTAGCATCGGCATTCTTTAAACCAAACAACATCATTTTGTAACAGTACATTCCGCACGACGTGATGAATGCCGTTTTCTCTGCATCTTCTTCATACATCCATATCTGGTGGTATCCAGCAAAACAATCAATGAATGACTGCAGCTCATGCTTGGCGCATTTGTCAATCAATATGTGTATGTTTGGCAAAGGGAAATCATCTTTAGGACTGGCCCAGTTGAGATCCCGGTAGTCGATACAGACTTTGACCTTCCCGTCCTTCTTTGGTACCAGCACAATGTTCGCTAACCATGTCGAATACTCTACCACTCTGAGAACCCTGGCTTTGACCTGCTTGGTAATCTCCTCTTTGATTTTCAAACTCATGTCTGGCTTGAACTTTCTAAGTTTCTATTTGACCGATGGGTACGCCGGATCTGTCAGCAACTTGTGAGCTACAATGGATGTGTTGAGATCGGTCATATCGTCATACGACCAGGCGAATATATCCTCATATTCTTTCAGAAACTCTGTACACTCTTTCTTTTCTGTTGGTGACTGGTGTACGCTGATACGTGTTTCCTTGACATTTTCTGCATCTCCCAAATTAATGACCTCAGTTTCGTCTAAGTTAGACTTAGGTCTGTTCTCAAAATTCTCGACCTTCCTGACAATCTCTTCTGGTACTTCGTCCTCTTCCGAATCTATGTCCGTTTGTTGCATTGCCTTGTTGCAAGTCACAGTCGTTGGTTCATTATCAAGATATGTAATAATAATGCTGTGTAAAAATAAAGTAAATGATAGAGAAAGTAATAAGAGCGAGATAAATATAAACTTGGTAAATTCTTTTGATTAAATTTATAACTGTTCTAAACACCGGAGATCTTTTCAAAAGTAAAGACAATGCGGAAAAGTAAGATCAACTAAAAAGTAAAATGTGATGCATGATGCGTCGTTTAGCCTTGCTACCCCGAAGTTCTCCGGGCCCTGGTGGTCCTTACTGACCAATTGGTGAGGCGTTCTCCTCGGTTCACAGCTTGAATGGAAGGGCTTTCCTCCCCTTCCTCCTCAAAGATAACACAACAGATCATGTCATCATCCAGAAACAGGTTCTTCATTGCTGCAAGTGTCCCATCTTCCTCAGATCCATATATAACGTCGGCCGACTGAAAAGTCTGCTCCAACTGAGGTAGAGGGAGCTTCAATGGGTAGTAGGGACTGCGCCATGGTGGCGACCAGTCGTTGAACTCCTTCCTGGTGTATTCATAACCCAGGCCAAAAGTAGTTCCATGCTTCTTCAACTGGATAGGCTTGGTGATGCCCTGGAGATTATTTGCAAGTCCCTTTCCGGGCTTGTATCCGCTCAAATTCAGAATGCTCTCGATTTTGTTATCCCACCACTTGTCTTTGTCTATGGCGTTGACTCGGTCGATGTGATGATATGTTTCTCCACCGATTTTCCTTCTACCTCCGATCATCGGGATGGCCTGGCGACTATATATAGGGTTGCTACCGTCGCCATGGATTATTACTTTCTGATGATTCCATTTAAATTTTACAGCCTGATGTAAAGTTGACGCTATAGCCCCAGCGTCATGGATCCAGGGTCGTCCTAGCAACAAATTGTAGGATGATGGTATGTCAATGACTTGGAACTCAACATCAAACCAGGTGGGTCCCATCTGCAGGCATAAGCTAATTTCTCCAATGGTGGACCTCTGAGATCCATCAAAAGCTTTGACACTGATAGCCCCGTCTTTGATCTCGTGCAACCCCTTACCCAATGTCCTGAGAGTTACCAATGGGCAAATGTTGAGGCTGGATCCCCCGTCGTCTAGAATCCTGGCGATAAAGTGATCCTCACATTGCGCTGTGATGTGCAATGCTTTGTTGTGATCGAGCCCTTCTGGCGGTAGTTCATCTTCGTGGAAAGTGATCTTATGGCTTTCCAGTACGCTATTTTGCCTCCTGTTATGTTGCTGGGAACATAAGCTTCACTCAGTATTTTCATTAAGGCATTTTTATGTGCCTCGAAGCTTTGTAGAAGAGCCAGAATAGAAATCTGTGCTGGTGTTTTGTTCAGTTGCTCGACGACTGAGTACTCTTTGGCCTGTACCTTCCTCCAAAGGTCATCGGGTCCAGTTTCAACAGCCTGCTCGAAGGCCTGCTGCTGGACTCAGCTAAATGCTCTGGGGTGTACACCCTGCCTGTCCTGGTCATGCCCTGTGCGATAATTGCTTCCCCGATATATGTCTTTCCCTTCCTTCTAGACTCAGCGGCATAATCCCAAGGTATAACATTTATCTCGAATGGGGCTATGTCTGTCATGGAAACTGGAATTGGTGCCCTGGGTAGCATAGCAATTTCAAATGGCGCAGACGCCTCTGGAGCCCAAACTCAACCTCAATTTGTTTTGGCGTCTTTGCAGAAGGTGCTTCAAACTCGAGCGGCACAGACACGTTTACCACATCACCCTCGGAGGTTTGAATATGAACAACAATGGGATTGAGGGTAACTGCAGGCTTCTTAGGCTCGTCTCCTTCAACTATCAGACCGATTGATCCTTTAGGGCCCCAATCATCCTCAATCTCGATCATATGGATGCCTCCACCCTTGTGGTCAGGCAGAGGGTTGTTAGGGATATTAGGAGCGGGCTTCTTTGCTATAATGATCTTGTTGTCAATTAGGTTCCGAATCTTGTCTTACAACGAGCGACACTCGTCGATGGTGTAGCCTTTCATCCCGGAATGGTATGCGCAAGTCTTGTTTGGGTTGATCCCCTAGGAAGGGTTTTCTGGAGTTACGGCTGGGATAGGGGTAACGTAACCAGCTACTTTGAGTTTCTCATATAATTGGTCAATTGGCTCGGCTATGGCGGTATATTATCTGGGAGGTTTGCGGTCGAAGTTTGGTCTAGGTCGTGGAAAGTTTTGGCGGGTAGGTGGTGATGGGTAGTGAGAAGGTTGTGAGTTGTATGCTTGGTATACAGGTGCGGGCTGGGAATATCTGGGTGAAGTGTTTTGATATGTGGGCGGTGCAGGTGATTGGTAGGCAGATGGTGGAATCTGGTAAGTGGGTGATGGTGCTTAGTAGTTTAGGGTAGGTTGATATGTGAGTGGAGCTGAGGGATAGGTTTGGTACTTCATAGAGGAGTTGTTCCTTTGCGCAGCCATTACAGAATTCACATCCTTTTTCTTCGACGATCCACCAGACTGTAAAGCCTTGTTGGTAGCTTGCAATGCCTCGAGGTTAGTGACCATACCATTTTTGATGCCTTCTTCGATCCTTTCTCCCAACTTGATGATGTCGGAGAACTTTTGGCCCTCTATTAGCATCACCTTCTCGTAATACTGCGGATCCTGAGCACGAACGAAAAACCTGTTCATTTGCTCATTCTCCAAGGTCGGTCTGACCTTAGCAGCTTCTGACCTCCAACGAGTAGCATACTCGCGAAAGGTCTCTGTGGGCTTCTTCTTGAGATTCTGGATATAGAACACATCTGGTGCGTTCTCAGTGTTGAACCTAAACCGATCCATAAAGTCAGACGCCATATTCACCCAATTAGTCCATTTCTTCGCATCTTGGCTAATATACCAGGATAAAGCATCACCATTCAAACTCCTCATGAACAGCTTCATGCGGATCTTTTCGTCCCTTCTGACCCCTACCAACTTGTCACAATACATTCTCAAGTGGACCCTGGGTCACTTGTACCGTCGAACATCTAGAATTTGGGAGGTTTGTACCCCCTCCGGGAGCTCAACATCTGGCTGAACACAGAGATCTTCGTAATTCAACCCTTCGACACCTTTGTTACTTTTGAAACCTTGAACCCGTCTAGTCAACTTCTTGATCTCAGCGGCCAAATTCTGAATGAGGGAGCTCTTGTCATCCAACTCGACTGTATTGGTGATTGGCTGACTGTAATGTGGCATAGCATCCACAAAGACAGGAACGTTCTGGTTGTCTGTGGTATTTTGGGACTCCGGGATAAGCGGTGGATCATTGTTGCTTGTGTTTCGGGCTTGGGTCTGAGCAGGTTGGGCTGGTGGCGGCGGTGGTGATTTGTTGGCATCAGCAGCTGCAAGAGTGATTGACATACTTGCCAAATTTTGGACTTGTTCCAACTCTTCTCGAAACCTCAGCAAAGTTTTCTCAAGATGAGCAGCAGTTTCCTTGGTGATTGAAGTCTCTTCGACTTCTTTTCTAGCGTTGGTATCTTCCATTTTGTCCTTGTTCCTGTTTCTGGGAGGACTTGGAGGAGGAGGAGATGGAGGACCCTTGGATCTTGTGGAGTATGCTGATGGTGCCAGAATGCACGAACTAACCTTTGGGGAGGGGAATAAAAATAAAAGAAAAACAAAAAGGTAAGAAGTTAGTGCGGATTCTGATAAATAATATTGCAATATTTAAACACATTGTGCGGGAATATAAATAGCTTCCTAATATGGTTGCCTCATTGTGCCCGAGGTAGGCCTAGCGACAAATTAAATTTGGAGAACTTATAATCCTAAATGCCTCATTTTATTGATAAAACAAGACGAGTCTTAAAACAACTAAATGATAAAAGATGTCACTAATAGCCAGTGGCCTTATTATATTTGAGAAAAGCAGAAGAGTAAAGATCCTAACTACCTGGTCCCAGAAGGACCTTCCCCAGATTCGGTATTCTTGCCTCCCTCGTATAGCTGCACCAACTCGCGCATCCCTAACAATAGATAGGCTTGGGCCAGATGTCCGCTTGCATTTCCTTCAACATTCTGACAGTCTTCAATTCTTTTTAAGAACTTCCCTTCCAACTCCACCAAGCCTCGCTCTAGATATCCTAAATGGTTGTTGGCGTTGATATCCATATCCTTCCACTCATTGATCATCTTTTCCTGGGCTTCCTGTATTTCCCGATGTTCATTCTCACATTGTCTCATCCTCTTGCGCAATTGATTGTATTGGACTTGCGTTGCAGTTTTCTCATCAATAATCCTATGACCATGGACGAATCCTGGATGCCCCAAACCAATGTGATCATCTTCCAACCAACCCGTGTAGTGCGGCGCACACCCGGAATGATACCTGTCGAGTTCGATAGACTCCCTTCCTAAGACTAGCTTGCAGTGCCACATATGCTGAGCGTGACACCTGTGTGGGCTATCGTCATCTTAAAAGTCAACCCTGAAATGACTTATTTCTTCTATTCTGGTATGATTTGTTTTCTTCCATCTTGCCTCATGGCCCGGAGTGGGATATAAGGATGAGTTCCCCTTAGACCAATGACTATGATGAATGGTGCGTCTCGTGAATGGATGATAAACTCCTCTGTTGGGAACCACTCGAACATCCACTGAACTTGCTCCTCTTTTAGGTTCTCGAACAACTCTAACTATCCACTGGCGCCTTTTGGCTGGGCGAACATGTTGGGCACGAAGTTCATTCGCCTTGGGTGATGAAAAGCGATATGGTCATCCCAATCCATGCGGATAATTCCCTGTCTGTAGTCGCCTTTCTGGAGGTGTTCTATGAGCCAAAGCTGAAGTAGCAGATTACAACCCTCGAAATGTGGAGCTCCTTGCTGACACTTTCCCAAGGCTCGATAGATCTCCACAACGATTATAGGCACTATGCTGAAAGACTGGCCATCGATTCATTCCATTAAGGTCTTGGTTACCATGGCTAGTCTGGTGTGAATCCTAGCCTTCTTCATAGGGAAAATTATCACGCCGAAGAAGCAAAACTTGAACACAAACACCCTTCTATGTATATGTCCCAAAGAAGTTAGGGCGAATTCGTCCATGTAGGTGCGATAGGACTTGCTGTGGCCATATCTCTCGTATAAGAAGTAGAATGGTATGTAGGAGTCCTTCAAGCAAGAAAGGTCGGGATTTTTCTTGAGTCCCATCATCTTAAGGAAGCCTCTATTTTTCCGATTCTCCGGCATAAGCAAACCCGGAGTCTCCCAAGGGATACCAGCTAGGCCCCCTATCTCTTCTAGTAAAAGGGTCATTTCCAAATCCCCGAAGCGGAACACTGATCGATCACCATCCCAAAACAAAGTGGAAGCCTTAATGATCTTGTTGTTAGTTTGGATTTCCAGAAGTGAGGGCAAGTTTCCTAAGTACTTACGGACGAGGATTTGATCACTACTATGAAGATCTTCCCACCAGCTCAGCAACCTTGGGTGGATGTTGGATACCATACCGAATCTAGGGACCTCGTGCCTCATTTTCTGCAAAAGAAAGTGTTAGGCCCTTAAACCCACCAGACTCGACTATTTAAATCAATAATTGGCAAAAGGCATTTAGTTCTCCAAATAAGTGCACATAACATGAGGAGTCATTATGCGGACAACATAACTGACTCGGCTAGGTTTGACCATGATGCATGAACAGTTTTAATGGAATAAGGTTTCTACTTTTGAAGTGCTAGACAAGGTACCCTTTAGCGGACAACTCAAGAGGGAAAGGCGCGGAACCGTCGACTACACCGTTGATCGACTGGTTTTACCGTAAAAATATATTTGCCACATTTAGGGGGTTTATAATATTGGAAGGGCACAACCACTCATTATAAGCGTTGCTATATGATTTGCTTTGGCATGAGTGGAATATGATGCTGAGGAATGCAGTTACAATAATAAAGCTAATTGCACGTATTTTCACACTCATAAATATTACAATAAGTACTCGGAAATTACAACATAATTGAAATAATAAAGCGGTGAAAGAAAATTAACGGGAAAGAAAACATGAAGAGCCAAGGTTAGTAATTGTGATAAAATAATCAAGAACAGGAAAAAAAATGCGATTGAGTAAGCAATAAAGTCACAAAAGCATGTAATGGTAAAAGCCTAAAAGAATCCCCAGCAGAGTCGTCATGCTGTCGACGCCCCTTTGCCCAAGGCGGAATCGGGTTTATGACATTATGGACAAAATAACTCTTATTCCCTTTTGAGGAACCGGGTTATTGAACTTGAAGAGTCACCACCTAATGATTATAGTGCATTTGGACACTTCTTAGAGAAAAGAAAGGATTCGAAGGAAAACCAGAGTTCGTGTAAGGGCTTGAGATTATCTCGAGGGGAAGGTGTTAGGCACCCCTCAAGATCCACTAGTGTGGTTCCCGGCCATGCTTAGTTGTGACTTTAAGAAGATTAGGAGTAAACAAATAATGTGTGCACATAGGGAATACAAATAAGTTGAAAGTTTTGAAAGAAAAGAGAGAAAAATACATAAGTGGCTTTGGAAAGAAAAAAAATAATTTTTTTAAGAAAAAACATCAAATCATGTAAATAAGGAAAAAGGGTCCTAGGTTTAAATATAATATGGATCACGTTAGTGCAATATCCAGCAAGTCATTTCCGCACGAGATATTAGCGCACCATTATCATCATCTCCATATTCTACCCTTCCCACCCGTTAAGGTATTTAAGCGCGATTGGTTTCGTTTACTTATTGCATGCTAGTACCCGTCCCAACCTATTAGTCCCGGGGTATTTAGGACTTCTAATCCTAAAAGGGAAAGGAAAGGGGTAGAGGCATATATGGGGTTCAAAAGGATAAAATACTAGTGGCGACAAACAAAACACATAACAAGTAGAGGGGATTAACAAACAAACATGCAAGGCTCACAGAAAACCCCGTAAATCAGCTAGCACTTAGTTTAGCATGTCTTGCACATACTGATTTGGTCTTTAAAATTAAACAGTTGACGGACTAATTTAACAAATGGAGTTGGATAAAAAATCTGCATTAGGCAACCCGGATCCAATTGTTAGAAATTTATGTATTATAAACAGGTTATTGATTAAGAACCTAATGCAGGAGAGTTTAAACATTAGATTGAAAATTACACAAGTTCAGAGATGGCTTCGAAAATCAGCAAAATTGTTTAAGTGAAACACAGTAGAGTTGGAAAGGAGAGTTCCGAGAATGAAAAGACTTTGAAAGTAAGAACGAGTTAAAGACTCTTTTGAAATAGTAGCTTCATGAGATGAATAAAAATTCAGGCAGAAAGTTGAAAACTGTTTCAGTAAAGAAGATGCAAGTTTAGAAAATTTAAGAGCATTACAAACTGGTAAGAGTTTTTGAAATAAACAAGTTTGGATGAGTATTGTTGAAAACGCTGAAGCTAATTGCCGGATTATTGCTTACACAAATTTAAGCGAGTTTGAAAACCTATAGGCAGGATATCTATACCTTGATTTTTTAGGACTTGTTACGTTTATTAAACTGGTATGAAATGAGTATTTGATTATCCTATAGTTTGCTTAGCGTTTATGCATTTCCTATAGGCATGATTTCTATATGCAACTAATTGTTTGATTATTAGGTCCTATAGGCAGGATTTCTAATGATTGAGTTAAGAAATATTAAAAACCTACAGACATGGTATCTAAGTGACTGAGTTATAACATTAAATCTTATAGGCATGGCATCTAACCTTAATTACATGCAATAAAGTAAACCCCTCCCACACCCTTTACTAATAGTTCCTCGAGTTTCTTTTTGACAAGATTATTACTGAAAATAAAGTAAATAACAGAAAATACATCACAGCCTACAGCTAGAACCGAGCAGCCTAATTCAATCTTGAGATCCAATAACATGTGTTTCACCAATTCCGGATTCCAGGTTCCAAGGCCTTCTCCTAGAGTGTTTCAAAGTTCCAAGGGTTTTCAGGAAGCCCAGGCAATGCTTACACCCTAGAGATTGAATGGAGTAGTGCAATGTGTGGAATTACTCGCCCTTAGGCATCCAAGTTCAGAGGAAGCTCCAGGGTCCCTAAGCATGGCTTACCACAGGGGGGTAGGACTTAAAGAACTAAGGATAAGTGTAAAGTGAGGGGATTAGAGGAAGACCAAAGCAAAGGATGGTCATACCCAGTCATGAATGGGACTGGCACACCCTGACCCTTTACATGGCTTGAACAAATGAGAGCATACTTGAGAAAGTCAGACTTAGGCCTGATTGGTGATTAGGACACCACCAGACTTGAGTCAAGCTCAACACATAACATGGCTTAAGGGAATGTGACTGATTAGAGTATGAGTTGAGGGCAACCTGGTTCTAAACTAGGGATGGCAATAGAATGCCACCCTAGTCTAAAACAATACTCACACACAAACGGGTTAGGGAAAGGGATTGATAAGAAAGCATTTGTACCAACAAAAAGGGTTAAGCCGCGGGGATTTGGGGAAAAGGATGTACAGAAAAGTACTAATACAAGCATAACAGAATCAAATACATGGGAATATGGGGTAGGGATGTACAGGATAGTACTAATATAAGCATAACAGAATAAAAAACATGGGAATATGGGATAGGGATGTGGCATGCTAAAATTTAACTACACAATGTAAGAAAGTCGAACATAAATAGGTATATGAAAAAGGTAAATAAACAAGTAGTTTGGAGATAGTATTTAAATCATGGACATACCAGTTGCAAACTCAAACAGTAAAGCAAGTAGGGCAGATAGAATCCTATAGCTTAGCCTTGGCTTTCAGCCAGTTAAACCCAAACAACAGAACAAGTAGCAGAGCAGATCAAAGAAGAGAAGAAAGAGTTTAATGAGTGTGAATTTGTAATTGTTCGTGTGTGTGTGAAGTAAAAAGGGTGGGGTTTTATAGTTTTGAAAACATGTGGTAAGTAAGGCAAAAATATAATTCAATACCAATCAGAATCAATCAGGGGAAAGGACTTCCTTTAATTAAGGAGTTGAACTAGAGTAATAAAATAGCAGAGTTTATTTAAGGAAAGAAGATCAGGAACACATTAGGTAATACAGGGTAAATACATGGGGAATTTAAAATACTCGGTTTAGGAAAATAAGGTAAGAGTAAAATCGATTGATCACATAGTAAATCAAGGAGTTATGAATTTGAACTCAGTATTGAATTCAGTCAGAAAAATAGGTCCAAATCAGTCAAAGAAAGAATCGAAATAGATTCATAGGAAATCAACCCCCCAAAATTAAGGTTATTTTGAATGGAGAAGTCTGACTATAAAGAGATGCATCCTTGTTTCCCTCGAACAGCTCCACCAACTCGCATAGTCCTAGCAGTAAGTAGGCTCGGTCCAGGTGTCCACCTGCATTTCCTTCAGTGTTTTGGCAGTCTTCGATCCTCTTGATGAACTTTCCTTCCAGCTCTACTAGACCCTGCTCCAAATATCCTAGTCGGTTGTTGGTGCTGACAACCATTTCTTTCCACTCCTCGATCAATTTATGATGGGCTTCTTGTATTTCCCGATGCTCACTTTCACACTTTCAAATTCTCTTGCGCAGTTGATTATACTTAACCTGTGCTTCAGCATGCTCATCAATAATTCGGTGACCCCGAACGGATCTTGGCTGACCCATGCCATTGTCTTCTAACCAACCCGAATAATGTGGCATACAACCAGCGTGGTACATGTCTGGCTCAATGGATTCTTTCCCCAAAATGATTTTGCAACGCCACAAATGCTGAGATTGGCATCAGTGAAGGCTATCATCGTCCTGGAAATCAGCCCTGAGGTGACTCGTCTTATCGATCTTCGATATGATTTGTTTTCTTCTAGCTTGTCTCATGACTCGGAGAGGAACATAATGATAAGTTCCCCTCAAGACAATCGGTATGAGGAATGGTGCATCTCGGGATCGAATGATGAACTCATCCGTGGGGAACCACTCAAACATCCATTGTACCTGGTCTTCTCTCAGATTTTCAAATAATTCCACCCATCCTCTGGCATCCTCTAGCTGTGCGAACATTCTAGGAATATAATTCATACGCCTTAGCTGGTGGAAGGCGATATGATCATCCCAATCTCTGCATAGAATCTCTTATCGGTACTCTCCTTTCTGGAGGTGTTCCATGAGCCACAGCTGAAGCAATAAATGGCAACCCTCAAAATGACTACCTTGTTGTTGACACTTGTTCAAGGCGCGGTATATCTCGGCGATGATCATGGGCACTATGCTGAAAGTCTGCCCACTAATTCCTTCCATCAGAGTTTTGGTTACCATGGCTAGTCTGGTGTGGATCCTAGCCTTCTTGATAGGGAACAAGATTATTCCCAAAAAGCAAAACATGAATACAAAAACCCTTCTATCGACGTGCCCCAATGAGGTGATAGCAAATTCGTCTGAATAGGTGCGGTATGACTTGCTATAGCCGTACCTCTCATATAAATAGTCAAACGGGATGTAGGAGTCTTTCAAATAGGTTAAGTTTGGGTTTTTCTTCAATCCCATTATCTTAAGAAAACCCCTTCCTTTGCGATTTTCTGGCATGAGCAAACCCGGAGTCTCAAAAGGAATCCCAGATAGACCCCCTATTTCTTCAAGTAAAGGAGTCATATCTAGGTCACCAAAGCGGAACACAGCTTTGTCGCTATCCCAGAACAACGTTGTAGCCTCTATGATTCTGTTGTTGGGTTGAATCTCTAGGAGAGAAGGCAGATTCCCTAGGTACTTATGGACGAGTGTTTGATCACTTGAGTGGAGGTCATTCCTCCAATTCAGTAGCCTTAGATGAATATTGGTTACCATGCCAAATCCGGGGATCTCGTGCCTCATTTTCTGCAAAATAGAGTGTTAGGCCCTTATCCCCTCCAGACTTGACTATTTAAATCAATAATTAGTATAGCAAGCACTTAAGTTCTCCAAATAAATGCACAGAATATGAAGATGTCTGTTTGGGTTTCAAGGAAAATCGGTGGACTTTGGACAAGGGCTATCTTAATGAGTCATTATATGGGCAACATAACTGACTCGGCTAGTTTTGACCATGATGCATGTACAGTTTAACGGAGTAAGGTTTCTATTTTGAAGTTCTAGACTGGTAAGGCACGGAACCGTCGACTACACCGTTGATCGACTGGTTTTACCGCAAATACGCCTTTGCCAAATTTAAGGGGGTGATATTATTGGAAGTGCGCAACCACTCATTATAACCGTTGCTATAGGATTTTATTTGGCACGCGTGGAATATGATGTTGAAGATGTAATTTACAAGGATGAAACAAATTGACATGTATTTTCACGTTCATACAATAAAGTTACAATGATTGCTCAGAAATTACAACAGTATTGATGGAAAAGCAATAACTGAAGGTAATTAAAGAAAAAGAAACAAAAAACAAGTTAGTTTCAAAATAAAGACATTTAAACAAAAGCGATAAAAGAAAGCAATAAAGTCACGTATAGCATGTATTGGTAAAAGACTAAAGAAATCCCCAGCAGAGTCGCCATGCTGTCGACGCCCCTTTTTTTTCCTAAAGCGGAATCGGGTGCACGACATTCGGGAAGAAAACTCTAATTCCCGTTTGGGAATTGGGTTTTGGATTTTTTAGAGTCGCCACCTGATGATTATAGTTCATTAGGACACTTTAAGAAAAATTAAAGATGAAAACCAGAGTTGGGTAAGGGCTTGAAATTATCCCGAGGGGAAGGTGTTAGGCACCCCTCATGATCCACTAGTGTGGTTCCGGCCATGCTACAATTGTGACTTTAAATGCAAGCAAATAGGTAAACAAGCAAGCATTACAAATACAGGAAAACTGTTACAAATAAAATTTAAAGATGCTGAAATTTAGAAGATAACAGTTTTGCAATTTAAGAAGAGATACGCAACGAGGGGAGAGAACAAATAATGATTCAAATAACTTAGGGAAATAAACAGAAGCGGATGTCTGAAAAAAAGTTTTGGGCAACTTTTGAAAAATCTAAAAATAACAAACTAATAAAGAGGGAGGGGGTCCTAGGTTTATACATTACATGGATCATTCGCACAACACCGGTACCTGATTGTGCGCATAGTGTTATCGTGTAATCATCATCTCCATGTCTACCCTTCCCACCCCGTTAAGGTATTAAAGCGCGGAACGGTATCGTTTACCTACTGCATGCTATTACCTATTCCAAACTATCAGTCCCAGGGTGTTAGGACTTCTAAGCCTAAAAGGGAAGAAAGGGATGGGGCCTTTATAGAGTTTTAAAGGAAAAAATTCTAGTTGCGACATTCAAAAAAAATAACAAGTAAAAGGGGAAGAACAAACAGTCATACAAGGATCAAATCAACCCCAGAAATCAAACAATCATTTTGTTTGGCATGCAAATACTAGTTTTGTCTTAGATTAAAATTTAAGCAGCTAACGGACGGGTTTAACACATGTGTTTTAGGCAGAAAATCTGCATTAGGCAACTTGGATACAGTTGTCAGGTATTAAGGTATTTAAGAGAGTGATTTTAAAAAAATACTGGTTTCAAAAAAGTAGTCTAATGCAGAAGAATTTTGAAAAGAGAGTATGGACTGCAGAAAATTGAGAAATGAGTAAAAGAATCATTAGATTGTTCGAGTACAAAACACAAAAATAGTTGTGAAAGAGTTTCAGAGACAGAAATATCTAAGGAAAAAGTAAGCTGCAGAACCGTTTTAAAAGACATTTTTAGGGACTGAGTAGAACGTTTAGGCAGAATGTTTAAAAAGAAACTGCTTCAAAACGAGATGCAGATTTGAAGAATTTAAAAGTATACTAGTTCAAAGGGTTATATTAAAAGATTGGGGCTTTTGAAAACGTTACGGAATTAAGACGTTTAAGGACCAATTAACAGACTCTTATTGCTTAAAACGAATCAGTCGAGTTTGATGCAAAGTCCTATAGGCACGATATCTATTTTTAATTTTTTAAAGCCTGTTATTGAACTTGTAAAAGATGATTATGTTAATTAACCCTACAGTTTGCCTAATGCATATGCGTTCCTTATAGGCATGATTTCTATATGCATTGATTACATGAATGTTAAGTCCTATAGGCAAGATCTATAGTGATTTGTAGTATGATTAAGCATTAAACCATATAGGCAGAATTTCTTGCAGCAGAATTAAACGTTAAACCCTATAGGCATGGTATCTATGGTGACTTTGAATTAGAAATATTGGACAATCGTATAGGCAAGTATTCTAGTAAGAAAATTAAAGTCCTAAAGTCATGATATCTACCTCTTATTGATCCAAGAAAGTAAAACCCCTCCCACACTCTTTTACTATATTCCCCAAGTTTCATACAAAATTATTACAAACTCAATAAATCAAACTGGAAATTAAAGACACACCAAAAGCTAACAGCTGGATCCAAGCAGCCTAATTCAATCTTGGCATCCAATAACATGTGTTTAACCAACTCCGGGATCCAGATTTCCAAAGCCTTCTCTTTATCAAGGTTTTTCAAAGTTCCAAGGAATTTCAGGAATTCCTGGCATTGCTTACACCTAAGATACCCATTTAGAATTAGAATAGTGTAGTACGGAATAGCCAGCCCCCAGGCATTCAAGTTCAGAGGGAAATCCATGGTCCCAAAGCGTGGCTTGTAAGAGAGGGGCAGAACTTAGAACCAGGAGTAAGTGCAAAGTGATTGGGGAACCATAACAAATGGTGGTCATACCCAGCCATAGGTGCAGACTGGCACACCCCTGACCATTTGTTTGGTCAAACAAGTTAGGAGCAGACCCTTGAGGGTCAGACCTGAGTCTGAATGATGATTAGGACACCACCAGACCCAAGTCAAGATCAACACACAAAGGGGAAAAAGGGAAATGGGAATTCATGTAAGCACATTAATGGCAGGAACATAAGGAAGGAAAGCATATCAAACTAAGAAATAAACACATGGTGAAGGAAAGCATAACAGACTAAGCAGCAAACACATAGTGAAGGGGGCATTATTTAACCAAGAACATACCAGTTACAAAGTAAAAAAAAAAGCAGGACAGCAAAGTAAGCAAGCAGCAGGAAATCAGCAGGAGCAGACTTATGTTTGCAGCAGAACACTTGAGAGTTCACGAGAACTCAAGAATATTTCAGAAGGTAAAAGGGAGAAAAGAAGAGTAGAAAGTAGAGTCCTAAATACGATAAATGAGAAGCATTTTAATCGAGAGAAAACTCAGTATTCCAATGTGTGAAATCCTGTTTTTTGTGTCGAAAAGCTATCTCAGAAGTGTAAAAGGGTAGCCCCTTTTATATTGCAAAAAACAGATAAGAAGAAGGTAAGAAAATAAATTAAAAATCAATCACAGGCTGTTTCCCTGTGGTTAAGGGATTGATTTCAAACTAGCATGATAAATAAGGAAAGGTCTTTGATTTAAAATCTTTTCCAAGGCAATATAACAGGGGCAAATACATAGAGCGTTATTTAAGGAAATAGATTAGTAGCACACAGTTTGGACAAAAATAAGGAAAGGCAATCAATCACAGCCAGTAAAAATCAAAGTTGAGTCTTGGTACGAATGAATCTAACCAAGAAAGGTGAAGAGGAACTTAGTTTAAAGAAAAATCGGTAACAATCAATAAAACCCTAAAAAAAGAATTCGGAATCAATCACAAATTGGCAAAAAGGGCTTTTGAGAGAAAGGTGCTCATATATAAAGCACACAAACATCACAAACAAGAAAGAATCATATAAAAAAGATTTAGAGTCATAATAGAGAGGGTTCAGTAGTCTTCTTCAGAGACTTATGAGAAAGCGAACAAAGAGAACAGCAGGTTCGAGGCAAATAGAATGTGGAAACTAATTTGAAACACAGGGAACACATTTAAGCATAGCTTGTTACTCAAATAAGTTCAGAAAAAGAAGAGGCAACATAAGCTTAGAAAAATAGCACAGGAAGCATGCTCAGAGTTTAAAACGAAAATCAAGTAAAGGCAAACAAAGATTCAAAGCTCAGTTAAATATAGTAAAGGAACATGTGAGATAGGCATGAAAAAGCATGCTTATAGAAATCAGTAGAAAGAAGAACAGAATATAACACGACAAATATAAGAACACAGGAGAAAAACTCATAAAAACATGGCATAGACAGATTCACACAATGAAAAGAAGAAGAAGAGACAGAAGTCAACCCTAAATCGAAAACAAACTAAACTTAAAAAAAAATTGGGAAAAGGCTTAAAACGTTGAAGATAGCACAGATTCACCACAGATCTAGGCAAATAAAAGAAGAAGGAACCTCGAATAGCTTTAGTGTTTCTCTGAAACCTTAGAAATGAGAAGGCCTGGAAGAAAGTCCGGTCTGGAGTTAGAGATGGCCATAGCTAGCCTCCTAAAGCTTCAATACGTCGGAGCAAGGCCGGAGAGGCCATAGAACCACAGATCTGTAGAGGATCTGAATGGATGCCATCGAGGTCAGACCTCGAAATCTCAAACACCCATGGTTTGGGGGTGAAGGAAGGTGAGTACAGGCCGTCCATGGCTTGAGAAGCCATAGACTCCGGTGAGATAATGGTCGGAGAAGGGTAGGCGGCTGCTAGGGTTTCGAGCGCTTTAGTTCATTTTGAGGGAGGAGGTTTCAGAGGCGGCCGTCTAAGAGAAATAAGGAGTTAGGGTTGGAGTAGATAGAATTAAAAAGGAAAGGTTTGATTGTTGTCGTTGATCAAAAGCATCAACGGCCTAGATTGAAAGGAGTTCCGGGCGGGTTGGATTAAATTGGGATTGGGCTAAGACTAATTGGGCTCGAAATTGGGTAGATTTTAGGCTGAAATTAAAATGGAATTGTGGTTATAATTGAAACGATATGAGGCTATAATTGAAATAGCCAGTTTTTTCTTTTTATTTTATTAGAACAGTAAAAGATGTTTTAAAAACAAATTAAAGGTACTGAGTCAATAAATAGTATATAAATATAATTTTAAAAATGTTGGGATCGATTTTGTAATTAAAAATGCTATTTAAATCTTAAACAGACCAATATTGCAATTTTATGCAATTTAACTTTAAAAATACCAAACAAATTTGTAAAAATATGCAAAAAATCATGTTAACCATATTTTGATGTAAATATGAGGATAAAATAAATGATTCACCAAAAAGACAAATTTTGGGAATAATTATCGGATTTTATGGTATAAAAATAGGTAATAAGTTGGTTTAAAAAATCATTAAAATGCCAAAACCCTTTGGTGTACTTATAAATGCTATTTGAAAGTATTTTGGGTATAAAATACAGAAGGGAAAAATTGGACATCAACAGTAATAAGTCAAAACAGTGAGGAAACAGTGATAATAATCCCCGAAGTATTCAAATAGTTGGCACGGAGCTCAAATAGGGCAATCAGCCCAATCACGATGATAACAAGTAAATTTCAGTCAAATACAGAGTAAATTCATCAATCGGGATGGACCAAGTCAATCCCCAATGGTGCTCTACCCCACGCCCACTATCCGTCGTGCAAGTCACCTCAATATAGCACTACGATGTGCGATCCGGGGTTTTAAACCCTCAGGATGTCATTTACAATCATTACTCACCTCGAACCGGCGAAATCTCTAGCTAGCGACGCCTTTGACCCTTAAACCGGCCTCCACGCGCGTCGAATCCATCCAACATCATAGCGAATACATTACAATATGCCAATGGGACAATACCCAATCAAAAACAATCGAAAAATAGCAAAAATCTCAAAATTAGCAAAACCCGAGTCCCGGGCCTACTTCTCAAAACTCAGAAATTTTCACATCAATAGGTTCCTCATCTTCTCACGAGTTCATACATGCCAAGAACTCTCAAATCCGAGCTCAAATGACCTATCAAATCCCAATTTGAAATNTTTTAGGCTTAATTTCCATGAATTTCTAGGTTAATTTCACATAATAATCATGTTTTTAACTCATAAAACTTATCTCCAGTCAATCCCAGTCGAAACCCTCTTCAATTGCTCCCAAAAAGCTCTCAAGATGTTCAACAATGGAGGAAAATAACTTAGGCTCGCGGATGAAGTATCATTAAAACCCATTCTGCCCAGTGACTTTTCTTCTATGCGAATGCGAGGGCCTTCTCGCGTTCGCGATGCCCAAAAATTCCACTGACCAAATTTCCTCTTCACGAACGTGGTGAGCCACCTGCGAACGCGATGCCTTAGCTGATACCACTACGCAAACGCGACACTATTCATGCTAACGCGATGCTCATTTTCCTGAAAGCCAAAATCAATGATCTACAGTCATAATACATAACACGGGGCAATTCATTCTGGAGAACTGGCGATCAAAGTGCAAAATCTCAAAACGACCAGTCAGGTCGTTACATCCTCCCCACTTAAACACACGTTCGTCCTCGAACGTACCCAGAGTTGATCTAAAAGCCAACCAGTCGCTGAATAACCTTGCCATGCATATACTTGGGGGTGATCCCATGTCACCCTATCTCATATAGGTCCGATAACACATAGAAATTGAAATTACACAACCTAGTCTAGCCCATAAATTGTAGAACCACATTTCACATTCCGAAATCATACACAAGATCAGAACTTCACGTCTATACTCATAATACGCCCGAACCAGCTGTAAGAACCCATACCTGCAAACTCAGGTGCAATTATATGATATACCACATAACTCAAACACTCGAAACGATAACTTTTATTCATAGCAGCTGCCCACAACAACCATATACTGATAGAAAACCTCTTATTAGCTAAAGTCTCATTCCAACACTTTCATATACTGCCAACGATAAATGAAACACGCAATAAACCGTAACCATTTCTCAGTCAACCATTCATGAAGCCACTTCCCTTTTTGGCTACTACCATAGCAGATTTCCGAGCCGAACCTCGATATTATCCTTCCAACAAGATGAAACCAAATCCGTTCATATTCATTAATGACTCCAACAATCACTACGAATCCAACACAC
>MU698458.1:55425-110975 GCA_026770625.1 Nicotiana glauca | reverse complement strand
AATGTGACAACAAAACTATTTTATTTTTATAATTTTGGGAGTAATTGTTGTGAGAGCAAAAATCACGTGCTCACACTTATAACTCAGCCCTTCAATGCATTTTCTTCCTTCAACACCCTGGACTTGGCTAGTATATTTCTTGAGCTCGGCTGCCAGGTTCTTGATGAGAGAGTCTTTGTCATCAGACTCTGGTGTGTTTGTAATGGGTTGAGTGTATTGTGGCATAGTTTCCACAGATATGGGAGTGTGGTGGGGATGATCATTTGATGGTTCAGGGATGAGGAGTGGAGTGTTGTTGAGATGTGTGTTGCAATGAGTAGCGGGTTGTTTTTGTGGCTTTGTGTTGTTCTGTAGAGGTATGGGATGTTGAGCATTGGGAAGGTTGATGTCTGGGGTCTTAAGGGAGAACAACAAACTTGCCAGGTTCCGAACTTGGTCCAGTTCTTCTTGAAATTTCAGTAACTTTTGTTCGAGCAGAGCGGCACTTTCTCTGGATACCTGAACACCTTGACGAACCTCTACCCTTTCAGCTGATTCGTCCTTTCTAATGTTGTTCACGTTCTCTATCTTTGCTTTGTTCTTGCTTTCGATAGGACTTGGAGGAGGAGGAGGAGGAGGGCCCTTAGATCTTGTGGAGTAGAATGATGATGCCAGAATACACGAACTAACCTATTAGGAAGGGGCATAACAATAAAGTAAAAACAACAAAAAGGTAATAAGTTAGTACGGATTCTGTGAAAAAATATTTTAATATTAAACACATAGTACAAAAATATAAATTGTATCCTAAATTGGGTGCCTCGTTGTGCCGAGGTAGGCCTAGTGACAAGTTGATTTAGAGAACTTATAATGCTAAATGCCTCATTTTATTGATAAAAATAAGGTAAATCCCAAAACGACACTAAAATTGCATAAAGTAAAATATCACTAATGGCCATTGGCCTTATTACATTTCAAAGCGGAAAAAAAAAAGAAACCCCTAACTACTTGGTCCTAGAAGGACCTTCCCCAGACTCGGCATCTTTGGCTCCATCGAACAGCGTCACCAGCTCATGCAATCCCAACAGCAGATAAGCCCTAGCCAAATGTCCTCCTTCATTACCCTCGGCGTTTTGGCAACACTTGATCCTCCAGATGAACTTCCCTTCCAGCTCTACTAACCCCTTATCCATTTCCCTTAAGCGTTTGTTGGCTTTGACAGCCATATCCTTCCATTCCTCGATCAACTTTTGATTTGCCTCTTGAATCTCCTGATGCTCACTCTCGCACTCCCTGATCCTCTTACGCAATTGGTTGTATTTGACCTGTATCTCAACCCTTTCGTCGATGACCCTGTGACCTCGAACAGACCCGGACTGTCCTAACCCGGCATGATCTTCTTTTAGGCAACCTAGATAGTATGAGGTATAACCGGCATGATATATGTTCGGTTCTATGGAATCGCTCTCCAAGATGATCTTGCTATTCCGCATTTGTTGAGCTTGACATTTGTATGGGCTATCGTTGTCTTGGAAATCAGCCCTGAAATGACTCATCTTCTCGACTTTGGTACAACTTGCTTTCTCCTTGCCTCATGACTCGGAGAGGGACATAGGGATAAGTTCCCCTTAGACCAATGAGTATAAGGAATGGAGCGTCGCGAGAGCGGATGATGAACTCTCCAGTGGGGAACCATTCGAACATCCATTGCACCTTATCTTCTTTCAAGTTTTCAAACAACTCTACCTATCCTCGATCATCCCCCACCGAGAAAACATGCCAGGCATATAGTTCATTCTGTTTGGATGGTGAAAGGCTATATGATCATCCTACGGCCTTCGCAGAAGCTCTTGACAATATCGACCCTTTTGGAGATGTTCTATAAGCCATAGTTGGAGTAAGAAGTTGCAACCCTCAAAATGATTAGCCCCTCGTTGGCAATTTCCCAAAGCTCGGTTGATTTCCACAACAATCATGGGCACTATGCTGAAAGGTTGCCCTTCAAACCCCTCCATTAGTGTCTTGGCGACCATGGCTAGTCTGTTATGGATCCTAGCCTTCTTCATGGGAAACACTATCATTCCTAGGAAGTAGAACATGAAGACGAAAACTCTCATATGGATATGTCCTAATGATGTGAGGGTGAAATCATCTGGATAGGTGTGCGGGACTTGCTTTGACCGTACCTTTCGTACAGGTAATCGAAGGGAACATAGGAATCCTTTAAACAAGTCAAGTCTGAGTTTTTCTTCAACCCCATAATTTTGAAGAAACCCTTACCCTTGCGATTTTCCGGCATGAGCAAACCCGGAGTCTCCCAAGGAATACCGACTAACCCTCTTATTTCCTTGAGTAGCGGGGTCAATTCATGGTCCACAACTCGAACTACCGGCCTATCACTGTCCCAGAATAAGGTCGCAACCTCTATCATTCAGTTGTCTGGCTGAATTTCCAGAAGAGAGTGTAAGTTTCCCAAATACTTGCGGACAAGAGTCCGGTCACTGGAATGAAAGTCCTCCCACCGTCTTAGCAACCTTGGGTGGGTATTGGTTATTATGCCGAATCTGGGGATTTCGTGCTTCATTTCCTGCAAAATAAAGTATTAGTCCCTCACCCCGCCGAACTCGACTATTTAAATCAATAATTGGCATAAACAACACTTAGTTCTCCAAATAAATGCACAGAGTATGGTGTTGTCCTTTGGGTTCTAGGGGAACCCAGTGGACTTTGGATAAGGCTATCTTAAAGAGTGTTATGTGGACAACATAACTGACTCGACAAGGTTTGACAGTGATGCATGAACAGTTAAATAGAATAAGTTTTTGGGGTGCTAGGCCGGTACTCTTGACGGACAACTCAAGAGGGAAAGGCACGAAACCGTCGACTGCACCGCTGATCGACTAGTTTTACCGTAAATACGCCTTTGCCCGAATTTAGGGGTAATAATATTTGAAGAACGCAACCATTCATCAAGCGTTGTTATGGTATTTGTTTGGCACGAGTGGAATATGATATCGACGATCCTATTACAAGAATGAAACAAATTGCCATGTATTTTCACATTCATAATAATTACAATAATTGCTCAAAATTACAACGGTATTGAAGGAAAACAGTAAATGAAAGCGTTAAAGAAAAAGAAACAAAAAGACAAGTCAGTTTCGAATAAAGGTATTAAATAAAGCAATAAAGAAAACAGTAAGATCACATATAACATGCAATGGTAAAATCTTAAAGAATCCCCAGCGGAGTCGCCATGCTGTCGACGCCCCCTTTTTCTAAAGCAAAATCGGGTTTACGTCATTTGGGAGGACAACTTTATTCCTGTTTGGGAATTGGGTTTTTGGAATTGAAGAATCGCCACCTAATTATTAAGTGCATTAGGATACTAAGGGTTTTTTAGCTGGAAAACCAGCGTTCCAGTAAGGGCTAGAAATTATCTCGAGGGGAAGGTGTTAGGCACCCCTCAAGATCCACTAGTGTGGTTCCCGACCATGCTATGTTGTGAATTTAATGCAAATAGATATACAAATGATTTTACACATAAGGGTTGCAAATGGATATATGACAAGTATGTAGGGGTCAAGGTCTAGATTATCTACAATTTGTTTAAAGAAGGGTCTAAATGCAGAAATTAATCGAAACATTTAAAAACAAAGAAGAAGGATTTGAAAGAAAGGAATAATGAAGTAAAATTTAAGGAAGAGTTTTGAGCAGTTGGAATGACAGGATTTATTGATATTAAGCAAAGTTGTGTAAGGAAAGGGGTCCTAGGTTTATAAATCACATGGATCATCCACAAAACGTCGGTAACCAATCGTACATGTAGTGTTATCGTGTGATCATCATCTCCATGTCTACCTTCCCACGCCGTTAAGGTATTAAGCGTGAAATAGACTCGTTTGCTTATTGCATGCTATTACCCGTCCCACCTATCAGTCCTAGAGTCTTTTAGGACTACTAATCCTAAAGGGAGGAAGCTTGGCTTTTTAGAGGTTTAAAAGGTTAAAATACTAAGGCGTCAAGTAAAACACATGAAAGCAGTTAGGGGAGCATAAACAACTAAGGCTCAGATAAACCTCCTTTAATCACAAAAAATCATGTAGTTTAGCATGTCTTACATGTACTGATTAGGTCGAAATTTATGCTTAACGTTAGGCAGTCTTGTTCATTACATACTTTCAGGAAAGAAGTTCACATTAGGCTCGCCTAGCTGCAACTCATCAAAGACCAGTGCAATTAATTAACTACATACTTGTTTGCCTACGTGATGACATATGGAGATGGCATCTACTGGTTTAAGGAACAATGAATACGTATTGATTTAAGAAAACGTTGTCAGTTACTGAAGAAAGGCGAGTTTTAGCAAATGAGCATAAGTTCTGTAACTGGTAATACATTATTATAACAGGTTTTAGACTTATAAACGAATGAGGGGATTCATATTTGATTAACTCTTATAGGAATTCTTTCTATGCATTTGTCGGCTTTAGAACACATTTGTAGACATAATAAAAATGCAGAAACCCTATAGGCATGACATCTAAATGTTGGATGAACATGACATCTGATTGCTTTTTGGTTAGTAAGACCTATAAATATGTTTGCCTAGTGAGAAGTGGATATGCAGGATTCAGAAAGACCTATAGGCATATTCTCTATATGCATATGCAGAATCCAGTTTTAAAAATAATTGTAGATATGGCATCTATATGTGAGAATGCAAGATTCCTATAGACATGATATCTACATACGAGGATGATGAAATTAGAAACCCCTATAGGTAGGTTATCTAAGCGCGAAAATTCCTATAGACATGATATCTACCCCTTTTGCATACATGGTTACCCTTCCCTTTTCACTAATCACCCCAAAGGTTATTACAAAACTTTATTACAGACCAAGATGAATCAAAAATAGGAAATAAAATTACAATCAAAACTCTTAAGCTGCATCCAAGGAGCCTAATTCAAACCCAAGGTCTAACAATATGATATGAGCCAACTGCCAAGATCAGGTTCCAAAGCCTTTCTCTTATCCGGGATGTGTCAAAGTTCAAAAGAGGTTCAGGAACTCCAGGCAATGCTCACACCTAGATATCATTGCAAAACTTATATTACAGTGCAGTGCGGAAGGGCCAGCCCTCCAATGCCCAGGTTCAGAGGGAACTCAAGGTCCTATGGACAGGCTCATTGGAGGGGGGCAGAACTTAGAGTCTAGGAACAAGTGTAAGTGCAATATAGGGGTTTAAGGGATGTCAAGGCAGGTTGGTGGTCATGCCCAGCAACATAGAATAATGGAATACCCCTGACCAGCCCACTAGACAGACAGTGGAGAGTCCTGGACCTATTGAAGGTCAAACCATGGCCTGGGCAGTAATTGGGATACTGTCAGGCCAAGGTTTCAACTCAACACATAAAGGGGGTTAGGGGTAGGGACTCATATGAAAGCAGAAATAAAGAAAGCAAAACTCAGCATAAGCCACGAATCATGAACAACAAACCACACAAAAAATGAAACTATAGAATAAACATATAGGGATGAGGCAAAAAATTTAAATGAAAGGCATACAAGTTTTCAGAAAGGAGAAAGTAGGGAGAAGCAGTAGACTTAGGGAAGCCAAGTTGCAATCAATAAGCACGAATGTAAGTTTAGAAGAGAGTTGTGGTGATTAGAAAATCGTGTGTGTGTTTAAAAATTGTGCCATGTATTTATAATGCAGGAAAGAAGCAGAAATAGGCAAGAAATCAATCACACAAGGCTCCCCTTTAATTAGGGATTCTGATTTCAAACGGGCAAAATAAATAAGGAAAAAATTTGATCAAAAATTTTCCAAAGTGGTACAAAAAGGGTAAATGCATAGGATTTCATTTAAGGAAAAGTCTAGGGGTACACGGTTTATGAAAAATAAGGAAAGAGAATCAATCAAACAGTCAGTAAAAATAAAATTGCAGGCTTTGTTCAAATGAACCAAGTCCAAAAAAGAGGGGAAAGGGTTTTACTTAAGGAAAATCAAATAACAGTCAATCAAACATTACTAAAAGAATTCGAAATGAATCAATAGATTGCAAGACCCTTTTTGAAAGAAGAATTTCTCATATATAAAGCACACAAATATCAAACAAGAAGAAGTTGTCATGCTGATTAGAAAATACTATCATAGAAAAGTTTAGGGTTATAAACAAAGAGTTTCCAGTCCAATTATAAACTCAGAATGAGTCAGAGAGTTCAGGGTTTCAAAGTAGAACCCTAGTCCAAACACAAAAGCGAACTTACCAAAGAAACCCTTGAATACTAGGGTTTTCCACTCGAATCAGATACATAGATGGTAAATCAAACCGTTGAAACAGATTCAGACATGATAGCAGGTTTGAAACAAACATAGTGAAAAGGTGACATAAAGAACATGTTTTAAGAGAAGCTTGAACTTAAACAAGTTCAGAAGATAAAGAGACGGTATAAAATTAAAGAAATAATAGATGAAACATGTTTAGAATTCAAGCAAAGATCCAGTAAAGGCAAATAAAGAACTAAGAGCTTAGTGGAAAATATAGTAAAGGAACACAGGGGTAACATGTATAGTAGAAAAAGAAGAAACAGAAGAACAACACACGCGTAGTAAAAGAAAATATATGAGCATAGTATAGACAAACACACATAAAGTAAAGAACAACAAGAATCAAAAAGATATTTATTTTCTGTAAACCTTTCATAAACCCTAAATCGAAAATAAACGATTTTGAAAAGAAAATTTGGGAAAACCAATTCAGAGGTCCAGTAGAACACAAACAAACCATGGATCTAAAAAAATAAATAGAGAAAAACCTCGAACAGCTTAGGATTTCAGAGAAACCCTAGAAAAATAAGAAAGGCTTGGAAAAGTTAGATCCTGGGTCGAAGAGGTCAGGAATCAGGCTTCTCGTGCTTGAATATGCCGTATCATGGCCAGAGATGCCATAGAACCATAGATCTAAGAAAGTCTAGAGGAAAACTATCGAGGCCAGACCTCGAAGCTTCGAACAACCATGGTCTAATGGTGGAAGGGGGTGAGTACAGGCCACCCAAGGCCTGAGAAGCCATGGATTTCGGTGGAAGTACGGTGGCAAAAATGGTATGCGACGGTTAGGGTTCCGAAGAAACCTCGAGAGAATTTGGGAGTGGAGAGTATTCAAGGGCAGCAGACTAGTCGAAATGAGGGGAATTAGGGTGTAGTTGGTGAATAAAAATAGGGTAATCCTGGCCGTTGATCAAAATGATCAACCGCCTGGATTGAAAGATAATCTGGGTGGGTTAGTAACTGGGTTAAAGGGTAGGGTAAAAATAGAATTGGGCCTGTCCAAATGGGATTGGGATTGGGTCAATTTGAAGGCTAAAATTAAAATGTAAATAGGCTGAAATTGCAAAGAGATGAGGCTAAATGTTAAATAGCCATTTTTTCCCTTTTATTTTATAAAAATAGTTAAAATATCTTTAAATCAAATTAAAAGCACTGAATCGATTAATAATATATAAATAATAGTCTAAAAATACTGGGAGTAATTTTATAATTGGTAAAATACTATTAATCAAAAAATAGACTATAATTGCAATTATAGTAATTTAGCTTTACAAATACCAAATAAATCTCATAAAAATATGCAAAAATCACCTTAATTATATCTTGGTGTAATTATAAGAATAAAAGAAAACTATTCACCAAAAATGATAGTCTGAAAATAAATATTGAATTTTGTAGTATAAAGATAAATAACAAATTGATTTTAAAATCTTTAAAAATAAGGGAAAAATACCAGAACTCTTGGGTATGCTTATACATGCATGTACATGCTATTTTGAGAATATTTCGAGTATATAAAATACATAGGGAAAAATTGGGTATCAACACCACTTAGTCTTCCTGAGTCTGAACTCATACCGCAACATAAAATTTACTTCACCCACAACCGGAAAACATGAAAAGATCCTCCACACGCCCATAACTCGAGGGTATACCTCGAATCATGATGGAATTCAAACACCTAATAATTCATCTATTATCCAGCAGACTTCATCGTCACTACTAAGTCATATAGAAACATCTCGCAGTACTAACATACTCATCACATAGAAATCCAACCGCCATTCCCGCTAATATGGACAATACCGAACATATAAGTTCAACACACTTGTTCACACAATTAGCACCTCGGTGCTCAAGCCATAGGAAACGATCAGGCCTTAATTCCTCCAGACTGGCCCAACATCAAACTCACAGAGATCACATCTCACCCCTTAATCGGGGAATCACAAGCCCTCAAGGCACATCTGATACTGAGCACTCATGCGCGAAAACGAACACGTGGAAAGAATTTCAAAAGTTTCCTTTCAAGCTGAATCAAGGATGCACGATAAGAATTTAAGAATGTGAAGTTTTTCTAAAGGTTCTGCAGCCTCTCGAGGATAAATACAGACGTCTCCGTACCGATCCGTGAGACTCTACTAAATTTGCTCATGACTCGTGAAACCTAGGCTCTAAAACCAACTTGTCACGATGCAAACCCGAACCCGATCATGATGGCGCCTCTCGTGGGTACAAGGCCAGGCAACAAAACCCAATTCGTCTTTTCAAAAATAGTTAAACATAAATAAACAGCTTAAATATGACTTTAAATATTAATTAATGGAAATACAACCCAATACAGCCCTAATCGGGGTGTCACAAGTCACGAGCATCTATCAGAATGTAAATCCATTACAAGGTCTAAAGTATACAAAATCGGAATAATGAACAAAAGAGAGGAAAATGGTGCTGCGAACACCGGCAGTCACCTCCTTAAGTCATATAACTCCGCCTCTGATCGGCCAAAACCCGCTACCGGGTGAGTAGATACCTGCATCTGCACACAAGGTGCAGGGAGTAGAGTGAGTACTCCAACTCAGGGAGTAATAAAGGTAAATAATAACTGAGCGTTAAGAAATCACGTATGGCAAATCATCATGCTATATAGAAGCAGTGTAAACCCTTTCTAGAAAAGAGTGAAGCTATGAAATCTTTAGAAAAACATCTTAACTCAGTTTAAGCCTCTTTTGAAATATTATTTTTCAGTGGTTATGCAAAGGAATGCAAAACAAATAGTGCAGATAAGCACAGAATTTTTGCCCCGCGGGCACAACACTAAGTTATCAAGGAATGCCAGAATATCAAGTCTATATTGCAAGAAGTAGCAGAAAACAACAGATAATAACAGACAAATAAGATAATGCAAACACATCAAATAGTACCGGTACCGTTGAGGTGTGCAGCCCGCTCCACATATCGCTGCGGTGTGCAGCCCGATCCATTTATAGTTGACGGCACTCACTGGAAGCGTGCACCATTGGAAGGGGCCCCTTACGGCCCAAGCACAATATCAAGCCATATCAAGGCATCAAGTCTAGGCTCTCGGCCTCCTATTAGTATCAGTATAACTCTGTTACGGCGTGCAGCCCGATCCAAAGCATCCTCACAATACCGGCCCACGGCCTTACCCAGTCAAATCACATAAGCCACTTGGGCAATAGTTAAACATGATGCTCAACCCAAATATTATTAGAAATACCATTTCAAGTGTTAAAGCAAAATAAACTTGGATGAGTCTTAAAAACAGTAGAAAATACATGACTGAGTTCAAGTATAAAGTCAAAACAATAAGGAAATATCAACAATAATCCCCGAAGGGTTTAAATAGTCGGCACAAAGCCCAAATATGGCAATCAGCCCAAATTATGATGATAACAAGTGAATTTCAGTCAAATACATAGTAATTCATCAATCGGGCCGGACTAAGTCACAATCCCCAACGGTGCTCTACCTCACGCTCGCTATTCGGCATGCATGTTACCTCAATATAGCACTACGATGTGCAAATACGGGGTTTCAAACCCTCAAAATATCATTTACAATCATTACTCACCTCGAACCAGCAATATCTCTAGCTCATGGCGCCTTTGCCCCTCGAATCGGCATCCACGCGTGTCAAATCTATCAAAAATCAGAACGAATACATCACAATATGCTAAGGGAACAAAGCCCAAGCGAAAACAATCAATAACGGGCACAAATCCCGAAATTACAAAAACCCGAGCACTGGGCCCACTTCTCGAAACTCAAAAATTTTTACATCATTAGATTCCTTATCTTCCCACGAGTTCATACATATCAAATGTTCTCAAATCCCACCCCAAATGACCATTCAAATCCCAAATCAAGTGTTCTATTTCTCAAGCCCTAGTTCTTCAATTTTAGCCTTAGTTTCCATCAATATCTAGGTGGATTTCACAATATAATCGAGTTTTAAGACCAAGATTCTTACCTCAAGTCGATTCCCCTTGAATCTCTCTTCAATTTCCTTCAAAAATCTCCAAAAACGATTAGCCAGGGGTGAAAATAGGCCCACCTTCGCGAACAAGTTGATTTAAAAACATTCTGCCCTGGGGTATTTTTCTTCTATGCGATCGCAGCCCCAGACTCGCGATCGTGATGCACAAAATCCCAGCTCTACATTTTTACCCTATGCGAATGCATAAGAACGCGATGATTTATTTCCTCTAAGCTATATGAACGGGGGCCACTAGCCGCGAACACGAAGAGCAAATGGCCTGACCCTTAATTCCTCCTATGTGAACGCATATGGATCAATGTGATCGCGAAGCTTTACCTGATGACCCTCTGCGATAGCAAATCTTGAACACGAACGCATTGAAAAAAATTCCTGCCTCACAGACTAATTCTATGCGATAGTGACATCACCCCCGCGATCGCAATGACCAAATTTTCTGCAACATAATGACTGAAAACCTGTAACTCCCAAGTGCCAAAATTGGTTCGTTTGACCATCCGAAACTCACCCGAGGCCCCCGGGACCTCAACCAAAAGCACCAGCACATCCTAAAACATCACCAAAACTTGTTCCAGTCCTCAAAACACCTCAAACAACACCAAAGTCATCAATCCACATCGGATTCAAGCATACGTTCTTCTAAAACTTCTAAAACACGCATTTGATCACAAACCTAACCAAAACACCTCCGAATGACCTGAAATTTTGCACACACATACCAAATAACACAATGAAGCTACATCAACTCTCGGAATTTCATTCTGAACCTCGAATCAAAATCTCACCTATCAACCGGAATTCGCCAAAATACTAACTTTTCCATTTCAAGCCAAATCCTTCAACGGACTTCCAAAATGCATTCCGATCGCGCTCCTAAGTCATAAATAACCTAACGGAGCTAGCCAGATCATAAAAATTCTAATTCAAGCTCATATATAAATAAGTCAACCCTTGGTCAAACCTTTCAAATTCAAAGCTTTCAACTGAAACTGTTCTTTCAAATTCATTCCAAAGTTTCCTGAAAACCAAACTAACGATATACATTAGTCATAATGCATTACACGGGGCAATTCATACCCGAGAACTGGTGATCAAAGGGCAAAAGCTCAAAATGACTGGCTAGGTCGTTACAGTTATAGGTTATTACAACGTAACTATTAGATTCGTTTTCTCAATTAGTATACAAAACTGTGATTCTGGTAAAAAATAATTAATGGTGGACAACATATGAGAAATAGCACTGGGGTCACATGAAACATAAAGTCACCCAATTTTTATATAAAGGGTGCCAAAACTTTGAACCCAGTAAGAGATCACAGAAGTTAATTTATTCCCCGGATCACCGGAAACTTATTCATTTTAGACTCTCTTATAATGGTGTAAATTTGAATTGGAACTTTTCTCCTTTTAGTTTTCTTTATGTCTTATATAAATTTTATCAATACATGATATTTTTAAAAAGATTTTACAACATTAGAAGATGCATGTGTGGAGCATGAGATGCACGTGAGGCGTACACTGAAGCTAGTTTTATTCGATTTACTTGAGATATTTTATTAAGGCATTGCTTTAGGCCACCAATTTAATTACGAATTGAAATGATTTTGGAATATTAGAAAAATCATAAGGATATAATAAAAGATGAAGCCATGCAACGACAGTGCGAGGCGCCAATTCTTCTCAACTCCTTTAAGAGCTAGACAATGTACTTGTCTATATAAGAACAAGTATATTCTTTTCATTTTCCGATGAGGAACAAAGTGCCTTAGTAAAAGAAACACTTTAAATTTTTCATTTTCCTCCAAATTGTTTCCCTCTATATCTCATTCACACTTTTTTTTAAAATTAGATAAAAACCCAATAACAATTACAAGCTATAATATTTCCTCCAGATGAAATGTAGATTAAACTAATATTTACTTTTAGAAAATATTAATTTTCTCTCAATGGGTTAAATTAAATTACTCAAAATAACCAAGAACACATGGATTCAATTTACGTTGTTCAAAACTGCTTGAGCAAGATTTTAAGCACATTCAATACTTGGGATGATAATGAAATCGGTGACAGAATAATAAGAAGGATTAGATAATATGCCTTGAATTTATGGCTACTATCTCATTTTAAAACAATTCAAAATATAATAAAATAATTCAAGCACACTGTGGAACAAAATACAAAGCCGATGTAAACTTCCGGTGACTCGTTGGCAAGTATTCCTTGTTTTAAACTGATAGAGATTGGACTCCTAACAACACACTTTTATGAGATCCATGATATTGACCCCTAAACAAAACCTATAGAAATTTCACAAGAATATCATATATGTGGCTTGTTGGTTCACCTTGGTGAAAATAAGCCATAAGGCTCAACTACTACATGAACTCTCGGAATTTAAGTGATGCTAACAACATAAATGGAGTTTGCATCACCAACATTTGTAACCATCCTTGTATAGTTTTGATTTTTCGCTCAAAGTACAATGGAGAAAAAAGTATAATTCAGCTCCGCCTCAGACAGGGAAGAAGCTACAGCTTATTACATTATGTATATAGGTAATAGGCTATTACAATGTAACTATTACATTGCGTTTTCGTAATTTGTAAAACATTGATTCTGGTACAAAATAAATAATGGTGGATTGTATATGGGAAATAGCACTGGGGTCACATGAAACATAAAGTCACCCACTTGTTATGTTAAGGGTGCCAACACTTTGAACCCTGAAACAGATCACATAAGTTAATTTCTTCCCATGATCATCGGAAACTTATTCATCTTAGACTCTCTTATAATGGTGTAAATTTGAATTGGAACTTTTATCCTTTTAATTTTATTTTATATGCTTACATAAACTTTAACAATACATAATATTTTTTAAAAGTTTTTACAAATTAATAAAAGATGCACATGAGGCGCACACTGAAGCTAGTTTTATTTGATTTACTTAAGACATTATTTTAGGATTGTCACTAGGCCACCAATTCAATTATGAATTGAATTAATTTTGAAAGATTAGAAAAATAATAAGGATATAGTCAAAGCCGAAGTTATGCAACGACGGCGTGAAACACTACTTCTTCTCAACTCTTTTAAGAGCTAGAAGTCGTGGTTGTCTATATAAGCACAAGTATTCCCTTTTTATTTTCCGATGAGGGACAAAATGCATTAATAAAACGAATACTTCAAGTTTTTCATTTTCCTCCAAATCTTTTTCCTCTATTTTCCATTTACACTTCTTTATTAAATTAGATAAAAACCCAACAACAGTTACTAGCTATAATATTTCCTCCGAATGAAATGTAAATTAAACTAACATTTGGTTTTAGAAAATATTTAATTTCCTCTCGATGGGTTAAATTAAACTACTCAAAATAACCATGGACACATGGATTGAATTTACATTGTTCAAAACTGCCTAAGCAGGATTTTAAGTATATGCAATACTTGGGATGATAATGAAATCGGTGCCAGAATAATAAGAAGGATTAAAAAATATGCCTTGAATTTATGGCTACTATCTCAATTTCAAAATAATTCAAAATATAATAAAATAAATCAAGCAGAGTGTGACACGAAATACAAGCTGATGTGAACTTCTGGTGACTCGTTGGCAAGTATTCCTTGTTTTAAGCTTACAGTAACGGACTCCTAACAACATGATTTCCAGAGATGATAATTGACCCCCAAACAAAACCTATAGAAATTTCACAAGGATATCATATATCTTGCTTGTTGGTTCACCTTGGTTAAAATAAGCCATATATGCTCAACTACTACATGAGCTCCCGAAATTTGAGTGATGCTAACAACATAAATGGAATTTGCATCACCAACATTTGTAACTATCTTTGTATAGTTTTGATTCTCTGCTCCGAGTACAATGGAGAAAAAAGGATAGTTCAGCTTCGCCTTAGACATGGGAGAAGTTACAGCCTATTACATTGTGTATATAGGTAATGGGTTATTACAATGTAACTATTACATTGCTTTTTCTTAATTTATATACAAAACTGTAATTCTGATAAAAAATAATTGATGGTGGATTGTATATGAGAAATAACACAGGTGTAACATGAAACATAAGGTCACTCAATTGTTATACAAAGGGTGCCAAGACTTTGAACCCTGAAACAGATCACAGAAGTTAATTTCTTCCCCTGAACCGGAAAGTTATTCTTCTTAGACTATCTTATAATGGTTTTAATTTGAATTGGAACTTTTCTCCCTTTAATTTTATTTTATATGTGTTACATAAATTTTAACAATCCATAAGATTTTTAAAAGGTTTTTACAAATTAATAAAAGATGCACATGATGAGCACAAGATGCACGTGAGGTGCACACTGAAGCTAGTTTTATTTGATTTATTTGAGATATTTTTGTCACGACCCAAGTTCGCCCTCTGTGAACTGCCGTGATGATACCTAGTCTCTACTACTAGGTAATCCTAAAAAATTGCAAGAAAAAGAGATGAAATACAAAACTAGCAAAAATTGCGGATAAAACATAATAAAAACGTTAAAGATGTCGCTCGACATATACAAATACACTCTCGAAACTAAATCAACACCCATAATCCAGAATCTCATGAATCATAAGCTGTAGATACAACATAGAATTCTAACTCCATAATTTCTAATAAAAAGAAAGTACATGAGGTATATAGCTAAAAGAGAGGATAGAGGGTGACTCCTTGGTTTGAGGACACGGCAGATATACCTCGAAGTCTCTGAAGATCGCTGTTGATACCCAACTTTTTTCTGCATATTTTAATAAGAAAAATAATTTAAAAATAGTATGTATATTCATATATAATTATGTCCCAATGTACTATTTTTTTAATTTTTAAAAGATTTTTAAATCAATTTATTGCCCTATTTTATCAGGAAATATCCAATAATTACTCCCAAAATTATTATTTTTATGATTTATTTATTGGATTCTCTTATCCATACTAAAATATAGCTAACATAAGTTTTACTCATTTTTACAAATTTATTTAGTATTTTAAAAGTCAAATTGCATGTAATTACAATATTAGCCTCTTTTAAAATTTAATTGTATGTATAGTCATAAAGTTAACTCCAATATTTTTTTAATCTAATAATTATGTATTATTAATAACTTTAGTACTCTTAATTTATTTTCATAAATTATTCTACTATTTTTTGTAAAATAAATAAGGAAAAATAGCTATTTAAATATTTGCCCATTTTTATTTCAATTTTGGCCGGATTTTGCACCCCAATTGAACAGAGCATGAGGCCCAATTACCCTGACCCAAATCCTAATCTACCTGACCCACGACCCAAATTAAATAACCCGCCTGGATTCCCTTTAATCCCAGTCGTTGATCGTATAGATCAATGGCTCACAACAACCTTTTCCTTTTTAATTCCTAATTACCCCCTAACCCTAGTCATTTCCCACCTATAGCTACCCTTGAATCCCCCTTTCTCTTAAACTCTCTCTCAAATCTATCTGCCACATTTGATCACAACCCAAAATCGCCTAAATCCATGGCTTCTGAAGCCATTAAAGTCCTATACCTACCTCCTATAACTCATACATGCTCGATTATTATGGTTTCAACACGAAACCTTGAAGAAGTTTGGTCCGGACCTTGGTTTATTTCAGTGCAATGCTGTCTCCGGTCATCTTAGACCTTGTTCCGGCCAGCTATGGCTATTCAAGCCTAATCTTGACTTCTCATGCTTAGATCAATGACTTTCCAAAGCCTTTCTAACCTTCTCGGTTCGTCTGAAACCCTAACCTTCGAGGTTCTTCTGATTCTTTTAGATCCGTTGTAGATCTGTATTTTCTCTAAAGTTGTTAAACGTTTTCCCAAAGTTTTTTTTTTCAAAACTCTACTTTCAGAACATTTGCCTTTTCTGATTTAGGGTTTTTGTTACTTCATTTCGAAGCTCTTCTGATTTTTAAAAATATTCTACTGTGTTTCTTACGTTGTTCTTGTACTATGTTTCTTATGTTGTTCTTCTGTTGTGTTTCTTTATGTTGTTCTTCTACTATGTTGCTTATGTTGTTCTTCTACCGGAATATGCATGTTAAAAGTCTTAGTTCCTTTTTGAGATTTCTGAACTTATTTTGTTAGTATTTCTGCCTGATTTGCTTATTTTCATCTCTGTACTCGATTGACCGGGAAAACCCTAGATTTTAGGTTTCATTCGAGTATTGAGACTATTTGCTATGTGATCAGTTTGTTCCTCATCTCTGAACTTGTTTGGTTTCAAAGCTCTAATTTCTTTGGACCTATTCAAATTTCTGAAAGTTGTTTCATCTACTATTCGATTGAATTTCTGAATCTTTTGTTTCTTTCTATGATTTTAACTTCCTGCTAAACTCTATAATATCTTTTACTTGACCCCTTTTGCATGCTATTTGATACTCCCTCTTCTCTGTTACTGAGGTGACTACCATGTTCCTACAGTACACTACTTGCTGGTTTTTATGATTGCACGACACTTCTCTCTGGCATAGATTCAGCCTTACATGCTTAATGTTAATGCACTTTTTATCGGCAAGATTTCCCTCTCAAAATAAACCTTCGATTTGGGACTGATTTTAGACTTCCTAGTGTAAGTTTGATTGATTCTTTCCTTATTTTACTGATTTTCCTGATTCTTGGATTGATTTGGGAGCATTCCTTAGTCTTTCGATTCTCCTATTTTTGACTAGATTTGTTTGTTTATTCATGAATCAGTAATTTCCCTTGATTTACTATGTACTGGTTGGTTTATTCTGTTTCTTACCTTATTTGGTTAACCGTGTATTTCAATGATTCTTCATTAATTCTTCCCTTAATTGAGGTATGACAATATTAAGTATTACTGTCTATGACTCAAACTTGATTCCCCTGGAATCATAACCTCTATGTCACCATCATATGTTGTGTATTCTTATTGATTTTATAAGCATAACAACACTCTTTAGTGTTGTGCATGCAAAGAATTAGCTAATGCCTAAGTACATAGGCTCTTAGCAATCCCCAATCCCTGAACCCTTTGTGTGAAATCCTCAATCCTATAACTATTTCCCAGCACCTCTTCCCCCCTTCTTTACTTTCTTAGTTCTTTAAAACTCTATTTCTTCACTTTCACTCTCTTTTAGACTTTAAGTTCTGCCCCTCTCTTGTGGGCCTTGCCTTAGGACCCATTGAGCTCTCTCTAAACTTGGTCGGTCTTTCCACACTGCACTTATCCCTATTCTGGTAATACAATTTAGGTGTTAGTACTGCCCGAAGTCCTATTGAGGCTCTTAGGGAACTCTAACACACTAAAATTAGGTAAAGGCTTTGGATCAATGGTCTTTGAGTTGGTCTATCTAATAACTCAGAGAGGAAGCAAGTATCAGGCTTACTCTGGTTGTATTTTTCTTTGTACCTTCGATATAATTTATTATTTCTGGTTTGTAATAAGTTGTAATACATTTTTGGGGCTGGCTAGTGAAAAGGGGTGGGTAACTATGCATGCAAGGGTAGAAATCATGCCTATAGGGTGCTTATAATTCTGCATATTCAAACTACCACCTAGAAATCATGCCTATAGTCTATTCTAATTCTGCATACATATAGAAATCATGCCTATAGTCTATTCAAATTCTGCATACATATAGAAATCATGCCTATAGCTTGTTCTAATTTTGCATATTCAAAGAAACTATGCCTATAGGTTGTTCTGATTCTGCATATATATAGAAACCATGCCTATAAGTTGTTCTAATTCTGCATATTCTGTTACATATAGAAATTATGCCCATAAGATTTTAAACAATGTTTCACATTAAGATACTATCTATAATGTTTAAAATAAGTGTGTACTTAGATACCGTATCATAAGGTTTTCTGCACTTCAACCCTACGTCTATAAGGTTTAAAATCAATAATGTATAGAAAGCATGCCTATAGGAATCTGTGTACGAATTTGATTCACTTCACTTAATGCCAGATCCAAGAATCAGTAATAATATGTACTATAACCTACAAAACCTGTAACCAATCTGTTAATTCTGCCTTTCTTTTGATAATTTGAGTCCTTCACTTAACCAAAGTTTAGCAAGTATGCCTATAGGATTTCAAATAATTCGTTTCGAGTTTTAATGTCTTATCACCCTTTAAATTCAGTAGATATCATGTCTATAGGACCTTGTCTTAACTTAGGGAGCCCTTAGAGTAATAACTATAAACTGAATCTGCTGCTATTAAAATTACAACCAGCAGGCAGGCCTGATTCGGGCTTCTTATCTTAGTTATGTAATAAACCAGCATGCCTCAACTTTTAAACTCTCTCATATTTGGTTTTGATCAGACCTAAATAGTATGTGAAAGTCATGCTAATTATATGCTTTTCTATTCAAGAAGGTATACATGAGCCTCTGCTTGTTTATATGTTCTTCCCCAAAATATGCAATATGTGTTTTTGTATGTCGCTTTAGAATTTTTACCTTTAAAACTCCAAATAAGCCTAATATCCTTCCTTTTCAGGATTAGTAGTCCTAAGTACCTCCGAGACTAATAGGAGTGGGACGGGTAATAGCACGCGATAAGTAATCGATACCAATCCGCGCTGTAAATACCTTAACGGGGTGGCATGGGTAGATATGGATATGATGACCACGCGATAATATCAGTGTAGCCCCTCATTGAGGAGTGATTACCGCACATTGTGTGGGGTGATCCATATTATTAATAAACCTAGGACTCCCCTTTCCTTTATTCTTTACTCTTTTAGTATTATAACTCTTTATTTACAAATCAACTTTTTCCAATTGCCCCTTTAAATCTTATCTACTTTCAAACCTTTATGTGTTGAAATCCCTTCTTATTTGAGCCTTATTTGTTTATATGTTGATTGTACCCAAATTCACAATAATTGCCTGCGGGGAACCACACTAGTGGATTCTAAAGGGTGCCTAACACCTTCACCTTAGAATAATTTCGAGCCCTTACCCTATCTCTGGTCGTCCAAATCAAAAAAAATCTTTTGGTGTCCTAATGCACCTTAATCATTAGGTGGCAACTCTTCAAATGCTAAGCCCAGTTCCCAAAAGTAACAAGTTTTCCCTCAATTGTCATAAACCCGATTTCACGAGAAAAAGGGGGCGCGACAGCATGGCAACTCTGCTGGGGATTTTTTAGGCTTTTACCATTTCAGATTATTATTGTGAATTTATGCTTCTTTATGTGCAATTATTTGTTTATTTCTTTTAAGAATTCAATTTCCTTTTCGATTGCAAAAGTGACTTGTCTCCTTTTTCTTTTCTTTACTGCTTTCCTTTACTACTGGTTTAAATTATGAAAATGTTGAACTTACTGCTTTCTTAACGTGCAAATACGTGACAACATGCCTTTAATTATTGCATAATCATGCTCAACATCATATTTCACTCGTGCCAAACAAATCCTATAGCAAACTTATAATGAGTGGTTGCGCTCTTTCGATATTATCACCCCCTAAATCCATAAAAGGCATATTTGTGGTAAAACCAGTCGATCAACAGCGTAGTTGACAGTTTCGTGCCTTTCCCCCTTGAGTTGTCCGCTCAAGGGTACCAGTCAAAAACCCTATAAAAACATTACTTCGTTTAACTGTGCATGAATCATGGTCAAACCTAGCCGAGTCAGTTATATTGTCCTCATAATGACTCTTTAAGATAGCCTTGTCCAAAGTCCACTGGGTTTCCCTAAAACCCAAAAGGACATCATCACGTTCTGTGCATTTATTTGGAGAATCGAATGCTTCTATGCCAATTGTTGGTATTAAATAGTCAAGTCTGGTGGGGGTAGGGTCTAACCCTTTTGTTTTGCAGAAAATGAGGCACGAGGTCCCCAGTTTTGTTATGATTAGCATGCCCCCACTCTTGCTAGACTGGTGGAGAAATCTTCCATCAGATAACCAAATCAATGAATGGAAAGAAAGTGTCGTCAAGACTAGCGAAATGCTAGATTATCTGGAATACAACCTATTAGAATTAGAGGGAAAATGAGGAAAAGAGTCATCGACTACCAGAACGCTGAGGGAAAAGAAGGAGAACACCTAGCGAAGGCATTTTAACTGGTGAACCTACGCGAACTGGAGGATTTGATCAACGAGAGCATTCAACCTGGGGAAGGTCCTTCTGAGAGCAAATAGATAGGAGCTTTTATCTTTTTGTAATAAGGCCAATGGCCATTAGCATCTTTTATTTCCTGTTGTTTAGTGTCGATTTGGAATTTGTCTACTTTTTATCAATAAAATGAGGCATTTAGCATTCCAAGTTCTCCAAATTGACTTGTCGCTAGGCCTTCCTCAGGCACAACGAGGCCCTCATATTAGGACACGGTTTATATTTCCATATTATGTGTTTAAATGTTGCAACATTTTTCTTATGATCCTCACTAACTTGTTTCCTTTTTGTTTTTACTTCTTGTTTTTTCCCCTCCCCAAAGGTTAGTTCGTGAACTATAGCAATATCATCCTATTTCATGAGATCCAGGGGCCCTCCATCTACTCCTCCTCTTAGTCTTGTCAGAAACAAGAACAAATGGAAGATGGAAGATTTGAACAACGCCAGAAAGGAAAACTCAACTGAACAGGTAGAGGTCACTCATGGTCACGATACTCTGGTTCCCAAGGAAAATGCATCCCAACTGGAACAAAAACTGATGAAATTTCAGGAAGAACTTGATTAGGTCGGAACCTGGCGAATCTGTCATATTTCCTCACCACTCCAGATATCAATTTCTCAAATGCTCAGAATCCTATACCTCCACAGAATGTCCTAAAGAAACAAGTCCATCCCTCTCCTCACCACCACTGCAACACCTGCCATACCTTAAATAACAGCCCATTGCTTATCCTAGAACTCTAGAACTCCACAATTGACCACTGCTACACTCAACATAATACTTGCATCTACTTGAAGACTATGGCACACTCCACCCAGCCCATCTCAAGCACACCCGAGCCCTATGAGAAAGACTTGCTCATCAGAAACCTGGCCGTAGAACTTAAGAAATTGACTAGCAGAATTCAAGGAGTTGAATGTAGTAAGGGAATTGAGGGGCTGAACTACGAGGATCTTTGCATACATCCCAATGTCGAACTGCCCGAGGAGTACAAACCTCCCAAGCTCGAGATGTTTCATGGTATAGGGGATCCGAGGGTCCATTTGAGAACGTACTGTAACAAATTAGTTGGAGTAGGAAGAGACGAGAAAATCCGAATGAAGCTTTTCATGAGGAGCTTGAAAGGAGGTGCCTTATCTTGGTACATAAGCCAGGATCCAAAGAAATGGTCAAACTAGGTAAGCATGGCTTTCGATTTTATGGGCAGATTCAAGTTCAACACATAGAATGCACCAGATGTGTTCTATATTCAAAATATAAAGAAGAAGCCCATAGAAATATTCTGCGAATATGCTACTCGTTGGAGGTTCGCAGCTGCTAAGGTTAGACCTGCCTTAGAAGAAGAGCAAATGAACAAATTCTTCGTTCGGGCCCAAGACCCACAGTAATATGAGAGGATGATGATGATCGAGGTCGATAATTTTTCTGACATTATCAAGCTGGGAGATAGGATCGAAGATAGCATCAAAAGCGGTATAGTTAAGAATTTTGAGGCCTTGCAAGCTACAAATAAAGCCTTACAGTCAGGTGGTGTGCCCAAGGAAAGAGATGTAGGAGTCGTAATGGTGGCACAGAGAACCAAATTTCCCATCATATACCAAGTCTCCCCAATGCCTCCACTGCCATGTCAGCTTACTCTGAACTACCAAGCACCCAAACCCTCTTACCAAACTCCACCACACACTTATCAATCACTTACCACATATCAGCCTACTTCACCCAAATATTCCCAACGCGCACACGTTTACCAAGCCTACAATACTCAACCATCCCATTATCAATCTTCTCCTCCATGCCAAAACTTCTCTGGACCTCGACCAAACTTTGACCGAAGGCCTCCGAAACAATATACAGCCATTGTTAAGCCTATTGACAAGTTGAATGAAAGACTCAAAGCTACTGGTTATGTCACCCCTATCTATGCTGCTCCATAGAACCCTTCTCAGTGGGTTAATCCAAATAAGTCATGTGTATACCATTCCGGCATGAAAGGACACACCTTTGATGAATGTTACTCTCTGAAAGATAAGATCCAGACTTTAATTGATAACAAGATTATTTTGGCAAAGGAACCTGCTCTAAATATCTGCAATAACCCTCTACTAGACCACAAGGGCGGAGGCGTTCACAGGATTGAGATAGAGGATGATTGGGATCCCAAGGGGTCGATCGATTTTATCAGAGAAGGTGACAACCCAAAGAAGCCAATAGTCACCCTTAATCTAATCGTAGTCCTGATTTAGCCGTCTGGGGACACCGAGGTAATATGTCCATGCCAGTTGAGTTTGAAGCACCGTCCTCTATAAAGGCGCCAACACCAATTGAGGTCGAATTTATGTTGCCATCAATTGCACTTAAACCCTTCGAAGTTGCAGTTTCACCGCTCAAGGTGCATGCTCCATTCGGAGTAAAGGTAACCATGCCAGTTTCAGTGGCAATTTCATCCATATCACGACTCCATACAAATGTTATACTTTGGGACTACACAGCCGAGGCAAGAAGGAAAGGCAAGATTATGTTCGGAGAAGCTGTTGCGGCACAGGGTATGACGAGAACTAGTATGGTTTATACCCCGAAATGTTTGGCTGAGTCAAGCAAGCAGGCCTCTAGTCAACCAACCATCACCGAGACTGTCCAGATGACCTCTGGAGAAATATACAAGCTAAGGAATACTCGGTCATTGATCAGCTGAACAAAATACCGACCAAATTTCTATCCTTGCTTTGCTACAGAATTTTGATGCACAAGGGCGCTGAGTGAGGCATATGTGCCAAGCAACATCACCGGTTGAGAGATGGCCAGCATGGTAGGACGGTTATTAGAAAGTCACAGGATTATTTTTCATGAAGATAAGTTGCCACCAGAAGGGTTGAGTCACAACAAGGCATTGCACATCACCGTGCAATGCGAAGATTATTTTATCACCAAAATCCTAATTGATAGAGGGTCCAGCCTGAATATTTGTCTGTTGGTAACATTCAGGACATTGGGTAAGGGACTACATGAGATCAAGGATGGGGCCATCAACGTGAAAGCTTTCGACGGTTCCCAAAGGTCCACCATTGGTGAAATTAGTCTGTGTTTACAAATGGGGCGTACTCAGTTCGATGTTGATTTTCAAGTGATAAGTGTGCCGACATCTTAGAATCTTCTATTGGGACAACTATGGATTCATGCCGCTGTGGCCGTATCATCAACACTACATCAGGCAGTAAAGTTTGAGTGGAATCAGTAGGAGGTGATCATTCACGGGAACGGTAGCAATCCCATATACTGTCGCCAGACCATCCTAACAGTAGGAGGCAGAAGAAGGATAGGTGGGAAGAACTATCACCACATCGAGCAGGTCAATGCCGTTGATAAAGACAAATAGTGGGACAATAAGATTGAGAACATATTGAACTGGAGAGGATATGAACCTGGCAAGGGGATTGGCAAGAACCTCCGAGGGATTGCTAGCATAAAAAACTCAAGAAATATGGCACCACATTCGGATTGGAATATGAGTATACTTGGGAGGGATTCAACCACCGGTCGCCACTATGCCGTGGTCTTTACTATCCATTGAAGCAGCCAATATGGCGCTTGGAGCAGACTTTTCAACCGACCGAAGTTATTTATGGGTCAGAAGAATAGAAAGCACTGGCAGCAATGAGGAATTTGTTCCTGGAAGACGATAATAGGGATTGTTGTGTCATTTTTGAGGAGGAGGGGGAGGAAGGCCCTTCCATACAAGTTGTAAGCAGAGGAGCATGCCTCAATAACTGGACCGCTAGAACCACTACAGTCCGGCAAGCCTCGGGGTAGCAAGGCTAAACAAGCATCATGCACTATCTTTTATTGTTACTAGTTAATTTTTTCTATCACATTTTAAATTCCCACAATAAGATCTTCAATGTTCAAAACAGTTATGGAATTTATCAAAGCATTTTGATTTTACTTATAAATCAACACTCTTATTATTTTCTCTCATTGCTTTACTTATACAGCATTACTATTACTTATCTTGATGAACCAATGACTATGACATGCAATGAGACAACGTAACAAATGGATATAGATTCAGAGACATACTTGAAGAGATTGTTAAATAAGTCGAGAACTTTGAAAATCGGCCTAAGTCCAACCTGGACGAGATGGAAATTGTTAATCTGGGGGGATAAAGAGAATGTCAAAGAAACACGAATTAGCATTCACTTATCGTCATCAGAAAAGAAGGAATACACATAATTTCTAAGAGAATATGAGGGCATATTCTCCTGGTCATATGACTACATGATGGGCCTGAGCACATCTATTATGGCTCACAAACTGCCAACTGATCCGACATATCCACCGGTAAAGCAGAAGCTCAGAAAGTTCAAGCCTGATATGAGTTTGAAAAGTAAGGAAGAAGTCACCAAGCAGGTCAACGCCAAAGTCCTCAGGGTAGTAGAATACCCGACATGGTTAGCTAATATTGTGCCTGTACCAAAGAAGGACGGGAAGGTCAGAGCCTGTGTCAACTACCGGGACCTCAACCGGGCCAGTCCGAAAGATGACTTTCCCTTGCCAAACATACACATCCTGATCAACAATTGTGACAAGCATGAATTGTAGTCATTTGTGGATTGTTACGCTGGTTATCATCAGATCTGGATGGACGAAGAAGATGCTGAGAAAATGGCTTTCATTATGCCGTGGGGAATGTACTGCTACAAGATGATGCCATTTGGGTTAAAGAATATAGGGGCCACCTACATGAGGGCCATGACTACCATTTTTTATGATATGATACACAAGTAGATCGAGGTGTACGTAGATGATGTCATTATTAAGTCAAAGAAGACCACTGATCACATGGAAGATTTGAGGAAATTCTTCAATAGACTGCGAAGGTACAACCTAAAGCTGAATCCCGCGAAGTGTGCATTTGGGGTTCCAGCTGGAAAATTGCTTGGGTTTATTGTGAGTCACTGGGAATAGAACTGGATCAATCAAAGATCAACACCATTCAAGAATTGCCATCGCCAAAGAACAAGAAGGACATGATGAGTTTCTTGGGGAGACTCAAGTACATCAGCCGGTTCATAGCACAATTTACAGTTATCTGTGAGCCAATCTTCAAGATTTTGAAGAAGGTGGCCGCCACCAAATGGACTGATGACTACTAGAAAGCATTCGACAAAATCAACGAATACTTGTCAACACCACCAGTTTTGGTCCCGCCTGAACCAGGTAGACCTCTGCTACTCTACATCGCAGTATTAGATGGTGCCTTCGGTTGCGCCCTAGGGCAGCATGATGAAACGGGGAGGAAAGAGCAGGCCATTTACTATCTCAGTAAGAAGTTCACTCCATATGAAGCACAGTATTCTCTGTTAGAGTGAACCTGCTGTGCTCTGACTTGGGTAGCCCAGAAGCTAAGAAATTACTTCTGTGCCTATACTACATATCTCATATCAAGGATGGATCCTTTGAAGTACATCCTTCAGAAGCCCATGCCCACTGACAAGCTAGCCAAGTGGCAAATCCTGTTTAGTGAATTTGACATTGTCTACATGACTCAGAAGGTAATAAAGGGAGAATCACTAGCATATCACCTTGCGGAAAATCGTGTAGAAGGAGAATACGAGCCCCTGAAGATGTATTTTCCTGACGAGGAAGTATCATTCGTAGGAGAGGCCATCGCAGAATCCTATGCTGGTTGGACAATACTTTTCAACATAGCAGCAAATTTCAAAGGAGTCAGAATAGGAGTAGTCCTAGTATCGAAAATCGGTCAGCATTATCTGGTGTCTGCCAAACTCAGGTTCCCATGCACCAACAATATGGCTGAGTACGAAGCCTGCATCTTAGGGCTCAAGATGGCTATTGATATGAACATTCAAGAATTGCTAGTGATCGGAGTCTCACACTTGCTTATACATCAGGTACGAGGAGAATGGGCGACCAAGAACTCCAAGATACTCCTATATCTGCACCATGTGCAGGAACTAAGGAAGAGGTTCACAAATACGGAATTCTAGCAAGTTCCCAGAATCCAGAATGAGTTCATCGATGCATTGGCTACCCTGTCATCCATGATACAACATCCGGATAAAAACTTCATTGATCTCATTCAAGTGAAGATTTACGATCAGCTAGCTTATTATGCCCATGTTGAAGAAGAAGCAGAGGGAAAGCCTTGGTTTCATGATATTAGTGAATATTTTACATGAGAAGAATACCCAGAACTTGAAAATCCTACTCAGAAATGCACACTTCGAAGGTTATCCAACAATTTCTTTCATAGAGGAGGAATCTTGTATAGGAGGGCTCCCGATTTGGGGATACTAAGGAATGAAAAGGAAGCATCGAAGCTACTAGAAGAAATCCATGCCGGGACCTGCGGTCCATACATGAACGGTTTTGTCTTGGGCTAGTTACTTTTTCATGACTATGGACACAGACTGCATCCAATATGTCCGAAAATGCCACCGCCATCAGATACATGTAGACATGATAAAGGTACCTGTCACGCCCCAAAATCCGAGGAGCGCGACCGGCGCTCAACCGAGTCAACCCGACTGAGCAAGCCTGGCAGGTTGCATGCATACTACCCAACCCAACTGATAATTAAATAGGGGATGGACTTCATTAAAAATACTTAGTAAGTATTCTATTAACAATTCCATTTCATTTCCATTAGCCGCTTAAATCATAATTATAAAATATTACAAGTTTTGTAAATCATTGCCAAATATCAATATTTTGACCTTAATTTCCAATATCCAATATGACCCACAACCTGTCTATGGAGCCTCTAAGTATAACTGAAGAATAATACAGAAATGTCGGTAACAAGGCTCCGGCTATACCTTATACAAATACAGAAATAAGACTCCGGGAAGAACAGCGGCATAAGCCACGCAAGGCCCCGAGGGGAAAGGGGCTCACCAATATAGCTGATGGAAAGTAGAGGAGGTGCTACTGCCGGTGGACTAAAGTGCCTGTTATAGCTCCACCTACAATCATAACACAAATGTAGCTCCCCCGGCAAAAGGGACGTCAGTACATTTGAATTGTACTGGTATGTATAACAAACCTTACCCCGAGTAACCTCAAGCCATACACAAGTATTGAACAATAGAAGGAAGCAACAATTGAGTACACACAAGGAAGACAATCACGGCAAACAAGTTAACAAACTCTCCTTTCCCCATCATCATTTCCACATTTTCAATTTCACAATGTTCTCATATTTCATTTCAATAGTGATATCGATCACTTTTTCCACCCTTATTACCTCGGCCACCCTTATCACCACAACCCTCACCTTATTACTTCGTGTTGCGGCGCGCAACCCGATCCCACCGTACATTTCACAATTCACAAACAACACAACCACAACAACAATTCACATAGAACAACAACAATAATAATTCACAAGGATAACCACAACAACAATTCACATAAGGTTTAGGTGACTATCCACATCATTTCCATCTTTTTCAACAGCCCGTTATACCATTTAGATCACAACAATAGTTTTCCACGACTATCCACAAGGGATGTTATCACAGTTATTTCAATTTCACCAATTACGATTCCTCTCTATCATATGTTCCACAGTCCTTGCCGCATAACACATTCACAATCACAACTTAGTTTATTGCCATTTACTTGCACAATCATATCGGATGTCTTAACCAACAACGCATAAGGCACAATATGTACATGAATTCACAAATAGTTCACACAAGTAAACACATCATGTTCACAAGAGTTTAACTTCACAACTAATTCATGGAGACATCGCACACCAAGTATTTGAACACCAAACAAGGCGATTTTACAAAGGTTAAAGTTAGCCATACATATCTCAATAAAGCTTTTCTTTACTTTTTTTACAATTTCCGGAACTCTTAGCACTTCGATCTATTGAGTAAGAATTACAAATTAAATCGAGAATTAGAGATGAGATTCAGACTCTAGCATTGATTCAAGCATATTGACAAACCCTAGAGGTGCTATTTATATCATTTTGTACTCCTCTTTAATTCACCACCTCCTACTAATCTAAGGTTTAACATGCATGCAAGGATTCCATTGCTATACCCATGAATAATCTCACTAGTGACCCCCCTTACATCTGAGAATAAAACAAATAAGAGTTGTGGTGATGAAGCCTTACTCTTGGGATGAAGATTCAGGAGCCTTCACTTGATTTTCTTCAATGATTTAACCCAATCTTATGAAATAATTTGATGGGAGACTTTCCCTCTCTAGGAAACCTCTTCCTCTCTCTAGGAATGCTCAGAAAAATACTCTAAATGAGCTCTAACCTAGGATATATCGATATGGAAGTCGGGTTAAAAATTAGAAAATTGGAGCCCTGAGTCAAGTATGCGATCGCATTTGCGATCGCAGAGTTAACATGCGGTCCGCATAATGGACCGCAAAAAATGCTCCCCAGAAACTAAACACTCTGACTCAGTCTGCGGTAAGAATGTGGTCCGCATTCATGTTATGCAGTTGCAAAGTGCACGGCAAAACTGACCCTCGCAAAACTCAAAGGAAAATATGCGACGACTATGCGGTCCGCATTTCGATTATGCGACCGCGTTTTGACCGCATAACTGACTTCAATTTTAACCAACATTCTACCTCACTCTGCGGCAGATATGCGGTCCGTATTTCGGTTATGCGACCGCATTCTGGACCGCATTTCTTGCAATTTTTTTTTCTGGAAACTTATTCTTGACTTTTTAAAGCATTATTCAATCCAAAAAGGTCCGCGTCGCGGCTTGCAAGCTCGCCGCAAAGCATATTTATTAATTTCTAACACATGTTCCTAACTTTGCCCCACGGGACCCGGTTTTTTTTTTTAGTAGGGATTTCACGGGGCCTTACAGTACCTCCCAATGATCTTAATGCAATAAGCTCACCATGGTCGTTCGCTCACACTGGGGCAGCTAGTGATAAAGAAAATTTTCCCGCATCAAGATGAAGCCATAGGGAAGTTCTCTCCCAATTGGCAGGGTCCATACATGGTTCACCAGGTTCTGACAGGAGGAGACCTTATACTTGAAGAAATGGATGAAGAAGTTTGGCCAAACCTAATCAATTCAGATGTAGTCAAGCATTACTATTTGTAATTCGTGCTTCCCTTATATGATGTAATTGAACTACGTCTGCCCTGATTCCCGTTTAAGAGGCGATACATAGGTAACCTTATGGGTTCGGTCATCATTTAATAAAATTCCATCCCCTCCCCCTCCGTAATTGGAAACTGGGGCAGAATTTTTAGGAGGACCCTCAAAAATCCAAAGTAATTTCAGCCAATTGTCGTAAGCAGCCGTCAGAAGCATCAACCCATTAAACTAGGGCAGAATTTTGAGGAGGACCTTTAAAATTCCATAGCAAGAGAGGTTGCAATGCTTTGAGCCATGTCACCGTTGTCGGTTCATCTAAAGTTATTTCTTAAATATATACTCATGTCATATTTTTACAAATTCATGCATGTTTATTATCGAAATCGCTTTGTTCAGCAACAATACCCCCCAATGATACATGTCGTATCACCAGATAAAAGCCGAACATGGAAAGCAAGGCTAGTGGGGATACGAACTAACCTTCCCTCTACAAAACTCACAATTATTTTTTGGATGCATATACTTAGATTGTGAAAGCATCTGACATACTATAGACTAACGAGAAAAATATTGTTCATGAATACAACTCTCAACATTGTTACATTTACCAACATTCGTTATCCACGCAAGCCAGCGGTATTCCATATATCGCATGTCCCCAGTAATCACAATGTCGCAATCTGCTATCAGCTAAGAAACTCTATTACCATTTTCCATTTTATTTTATTTCTGCATTGCATAAGGCTACTATTCTGCTCTCCGAGACTAAACACTATCTCCATCTGCATTTTTGCATTGCATAAGGCTACTATTCTGCCTTCCGAGACTAAACACTATCTCCATCTACATTTTTGCATTACATAAGGCTACCATTCTGCCTTCCGAGACTAAACACTATCTTCATCTACATTTTTGCATTACATAAGGCTACCATTCTGCCTTACGAGACTAAACACTATCTCCATCTGCATTTTTTGCATTGCATAAGTCTACCATTCCACCTTCCGAGACTAAACACTGTCTCAATCTGTATTTTTGCATTGCATAAGGCTACCATTCTGCCTTCCGAGACTAAACACTGTCTCCATCTGCATCTACACAGTTGAAAGATCGCCACTTTATTCCCCCTTGCACGGCTGAAAGATTGCCACTTTATTTACGTTTGCATGGCTGAAAGATCGCCACTTTATTTATGATTGCACAATTGAAATATCATCACTTTATTTATGCTTGCATGGCCGAAAGATTGCCAATTTATTTAAGCTTGCAGGGCTAAAAGATCGCCACTTTATTTACGTTTGCATGGCTAAAAGATCGCCACCTATTGCATTACATGGGCTGAAAGATCGCCAAATTATCCGAGGGCATCATTGTATAGAGGCACCATTTGCATAGCTCGAGAACACCATGCCAAGGCTTGAGGATCCCTTTAATATTTTGCATATCATTATTCAAAGGAATCATGGTCTGGAGGCATCATTCTCACAATCTGAGAGCATTATTTCATGTCCTGCAAATCCTTTATTATTATACGCTTCATGGCCAAGGACATCATGGTCTAAGAACGTCATCCTAACCGTCCAAAGACAACATTCATGGTCCGTCGGGAATTTGCATCATGTTTAAATTTACTCACAATATATGTTTGTGTTACTTATTTGCAGGTGAACCGGCGAGACACGGCCATCTCGGCAGGAACAATCCCGCTCCAGTTCCCGCAGCCCTATCAGACTTCAACCATTCACCCCGTCTTGAATATTGCGACCGTTCTTGAAAGTCTCCATCGGCATACTCCGTTGGCGGATCCTGAACTACATACAACTTGATTGCTGTAAGATCAGGGATATGTAGGCAGCTCAAAAACCAGAGCACGGCCTAAGTTTCTTCGAACCATTTCGTTAATCAAAATTGACCATCATATCTTTACCCGACAACTCTTTCATCCTTCCGGGTAAAGAGGGGCAGCTGTTGATATCCAATTTTTTCCTGTATATTTTAATATGCAAAATACTTTTAAAATAGAATTTATATGCATATATAAGTTTGTCCCAATGTTTTACTATTTTTCTTAATTTTTAAAAGATTTTTAAATCAATTTATTGCCTAATTTATCAGTAAAAATCCAATAATTACTCCCAAAATTATCATTTTGATGATTTAATTATTGGATTCTCCTATCTATACTAATAGCTAAAATAGTTTTTATACATTTTAACAAATTTATTTAGTATTTTAAAAGTCAAAATTCCATGTAATTGCAATATTAGCCTCTTTTAAACTTTAGTTGTATGTATAGTCATAAAATTAACTCCAATATTTTTTAATCTAATAATTATGTATTATTGATCAATTTAGTACTCTTAATTTATTTTCAGAAATTATTCTACTATTTTTTGTAATATAAACAAGGAAAAAATAGCTATTTAAATATTAGAACATTTTTATTTCAATTTTTGCCGGATTTGGCACCCCAATTGAACCCAGCCTAAGGCCCAATTACCTTGACCCAATCCTAATCTACCCGACCCACGACCTAAATTAAATAGCCCACATAGATTCCCTTTAATCCCAATCGTTGATCGCCTAGATCAACGGCTCACAACAGCCTTTTCCTTTTTAATTCCCAATTACCCTTAACCCTAGTTTTTTCCCACCTATAGCCGCCCTTAAACCTCCACTTCTCCCAAACTCTCTCTCAAACCTAGTTGCCGCCTTTAATAACCACACAAAATCGCCTGAATCCATGGTCTCCAAAGCCATTAAAGGCATGTACATGCCTCTTATAACTCCTACATGCTCGATTATTGTGATTTCAAGAACAAACATTGAAGAATTTTGGTCAAGACCTTGGTTAATTTCAGTACTATGCTGTCTCCGGTCATCTTCGACCATGTTCTGTCCAGTTATGGCTATTCAAGCTTGATCATGACTTTTCCTACTTAGATCAATGACTTTCCAAAGACTTTCTCACTATCTGGGTTCATCTAAAACCCTAACCTTCGAGGTTCTTCTGATTATTTTAGATCCGTTGTATATATGTGTTTTCTCTAAAGCTTTTAAACATTTTCTCAAAGTTTCTTTCAAAACTCTACTTTCAGAACCTTTGTTTCTGATTTAGGGTTTTTGTTACTTTATTTCGAAGCTCTTCTAATTTTTAAAATATTCTATTGTTTTTCATACGATGTTCTTCTACTGTGTTTCTTATGTTGTTCTTCTACAGTGTTTCTTATGTTGTTCTTCTACTGTGTTTCTTTATTTTGTTCTTCTACTGTGTTTCTTATGTTTTTCTTCTACTGGAATATGCATGTTAAAAGTCTTAGTTCCTTTTTGAGATTTCTAATCTTTTTTTGTTAGTATTTCTGCCTGATTTACTTGTTTTCATCTCTATACTTGATTGAGGGAGAAAACCCTAGATTTTGGGTTTCATACGAGTATTGAGACTATTTACTATGTGATCAGTTTGTTCCTCATCTCTGAACTTGTTTGGTTTCAAAGCCCTAATTTCTTTGGACCTATTCGAGTTTCTGAAAGTTGTTTCATCTACTGCTCGATTGAATTTCTGAATCTTTTGTTTCTTTTTATGATTCTAACTTCCTGCTAAACTTTATAAGATCTTTTACTTGACCCCTTTTGCATGCTATTTGATAATCCTTCTTCTCTGTTACTGAGGTGACTACCATGTTCCTATAGTCTACTACTTGCTGGTTTTTGTGATTGCATGACACTTCTCTCTGGCATAGATTCAGCCTTGCATGCTTAATGTTTGTGCACTCTTTATAGGCTAAATTTCCCTCTCAAAATAACCCTTTGATTTGGGAGTGATTTTAGACTTCCTTGTGTAAGTTTGAATGATTCTTTCCTTGTTTTACTGATTTCCTTGATTCTTGGATTCATTTGGGAGCTTTTCTTAGCCTTTCGGTTTTCGTATTTCAAACTTACTTTGTTTGTTTATTCATGAATCAGTAATTTCCCTTGATTCACTATGTACTGGTTGGCTTATTCTGTTTCTTGCCTTGTTTGGTTAGCTGTGTATTTCAAAGATTCTTCATTAATTCTTCCCTTAATTAAACTCCTATGTATTTACCCCTAATTGTCTACTATGCACATGATATTTACTTGATCTCCTTCCTTAAAAGGTCTCTGTCCATTACCGTTTAAGTTTGAACTCTTTAATTAAATGAGGTCTTTATACTGATTGATTTTAATTGGTATACAGCCCCATAATTATTTTCTTGTCTTATTTTGCACTTGTTTTCAAACTATAAATAGCCTACTCTTTCATTAACATGCATACAAGCATTCTGAGTTCTGAAATTACTTACACACGAACACTCTTAGTTTCTGAACTCTCACTCATACTCAAAAACTATTCTCTTTTGTTACTGGTATTGTGTGCCTTCAAGTCCTGCTACTTGCTTTTACTGTATCTTGCTATTTGAAATTGGTATGTTCTGATTAAGATTTTCAGCAATCACAACAATATGTTTACTTTATAATTTTACCCTCTTGTCTACCTACTGCTTGTATTTAGTTCAATACTTATCGTAGCATGTTGAAATTTTCTTTTGTCTGTTCTGCATCTACTATGCATCCTATGTTTGTTTGATGCTAATGGTTCGTTTGAGGTATGACGGTATTAAGTATTACTGTCTATGACTCAAACTTGATTCCCCTGGTTCATAACCTCTATGTCACCATCATATGTTGTGTATTATTGTTGATTTTGCAGGCATAACAATACTCTCTATTGTTCTGCATGCCCAGAATTAGCTAATGCCTAATTACATAGGTTCTTTGAAATCCCCAATCCCTGAACCCCTTTGTGTGAAATCGTCAATCCTGTAATAATTTCACAACACCTCTTCCCCCCTTTCGTTACTTTCTTAGTTCTTTTAAATTCTGTTTCTTCACTTGCACTTTCACTTAGATTTTAACTTCTATCCCCCTCTTGTGAGCCTTGCCTTGGGACCCATTGTGCTCCCTATGAACTTGGACACTTGAGAGTTGGTCCTTCCACATTGCACTTATCCCTATTCTGGTAATACAATTTGGGTGTGAGCACTGCCCGGAGTCTTATTGAGGATCTTAGGGAACTCTAACACACTCAAATTGGAGAAAGAATTTGGAACAATTGTCTTTGAGTTGGTCTATCTAATAACTCAGAGAGGAAGTAAGTATCGGGCTTCCTCTTGTTGTATTTTTCTTTGTACTTTTGATGTAATTTACTCTTTTTGGTTTGTAATAAATTGTAATACACATTTGGGGCTGACTAGTACAAGGGGTGGGTAACTATGCATGCAAGGGTATAAATCATGCCTATAGGATGCATTAATTTCTATTCAAACCTCCCTAGAGATCATGCGTATAGGGATTTTATAATTCTGCATATTAAAACTACCACCTAGAAATCATGCCTATAGTCTATTCTAATTCTGAATACATATAGAATCATGCCTATATTTTGTTCTAATTCTGTATATTCAATTAAATGTAGAAACTATGCCTGTAGGTTGTTCTAGTTCTGTATACATGTAAAAGCCATGCCTATAGGTTGTTCTAATTCTGCATATTCAGTTACTTATAGAAATCATGCCTGTAAGGTTTTAAACAAAGTTTCACATTTAGATAGACCTTACGTCTATAAGGTATAAAATCAGCAATGTATAGAAAGATGCCTATAGGAATCTCTGAATGAATCTGATTCGCTTCACTTAATGCCATATTTAAGAATCGGTAATAATATGTACTATCACCTGCAGAACTTGTAATAAATCTGTTAATTCTGCCTTTCTTTTGATAATTTGAGTCCTTCACTTAACCAAAGTTTAGCAAACATGCCTATAGGATTTCAAATAATCCATTTTGAGTTTTAATGTCTTATAACCTTTTAAATTCAGTAGATATCATGTCTATAGGACCCTGTCTTAACTTAGGCAGGCCTTAGAGTAATAAATATAAATTGAATCTGCCGCTATTAATAATTACAACCAGCAGGCAGGCCAGATTCGGGCTTCCTATCTAAGTTATGTAATAAACCAGCCTGCCTCAACTTTTAAGCTCTCTCATATTTGGTTTTAATTAAACCTAAATAGTATGTGAAATTCATGCTAATTGTATGCATTTCTATTCAAGAAGGTATACCTGAGCCTCTGCTTGTTTATATGTTTTTCCCCACAATATGCAATATGTGTTTTTGTATGTCGCCTTAGAATTCTTACCTTTGGAACTCCACATAAGCCTACTATCCTTCCCTTTCAGGATTAGTAGCCCTAAGTGCCTCCGGGACTGATAGGAGTGGGACGGGTAATAGCATACAATAAGTAATCGATACCAATCCGCGCTTCAAATACCTTAACGGGGTGGGATGGGTAGATATGGATATGATAACCATGTGATAATGTCACGTGTAAACCCTCATTGTGGAGTGATTACCGCACATTGTGTGGGGTGATCCATATTTTTAATAAACGTAGGACTCCCCTTTCCTTTATTCTTTACTCTTTTAGTATTGTAACTCTTTATTTAAAAATCAGCTTTTTCCAATTGCCCTTTTAAATCTTATCTACTTTCAAACCTTTATGTGTTGAAATCCCTTCTTATTTGAGCGTTATTTGTTTATATGTTGATTATACCCGAATTCACAATAATTGTCTGGCCGGGAACCACACTAGTGGATTCTAAGGGATGCCTAATACCTTCACCTTAGAATAATTTTGAGCCCTTACCCTATCTCTGGTCGTCCAAATCAAAAAAAATCTTTTGTGTCCTTATGCACCTTAATCATTAGGTGGCAACTCTTCAAATGCTAAACCCACTTCCCAAAAGGAACGAGTTGTCCCTCAAATGTCATAAACCCGATTTCGCGAGAAAAAGGGGGCGCGACAATTGCCTCGCCTCACTGATAGTATGGCTGATCTGAAGAACCTGGATCTGCACACGAGAAATATGTGTAGGAAAGGGCATGAGTACAACGCAGTGGTACCCATTAAGTCCCAAGCCTAACCTCGGTCGAGTAGTGATGAGGAAGGTTAGGGCATATATATATATATATATATATAACGAGGTAAAACAGTATTAAGTGCGACAGTATAATTAAAGACACTCACAGTTGATAAAGAGTAAAATCACAGACAAAATATACTCGGTACAAAGAGATAGCAACATAGGATTTCCCAGGATATCATCCCATAGTCCCAAACGTAAATATGTAGGGGAAACTCCTGAAATATCAATCCATAGTCCCAAAGTAAATATCCAATACAGGGAAATTTCTCGATTGTCGTCCCGTAGTCCCAAACAAAAAAGTGCAGGGGTATCTCTCGGAATGCAAATCTGTAGTCCAAAATTAAAATCGTAGGGGGATCTCCCAGGATATTGTCCCGTAGTCCCAAACTAAACACACTACAGTCTCGAAAATAATTTACACATCTATTCGAGAATTAAATAGGAAATTCTATTCTAACATGTTGCACAGAGTACAAGTAGGCAATTAAAGCAGGTAAGACAATTAAATCACATAAGCATGCTTTTACTAAACTAAACAAGAGGCTTCAAGTACAAGTATTGCTTGATTACAAGAAAATATAGATATTTACTGAATGAAAATGGGGTTTTTCAATAATTAGCATGGTACACACTCGTCACCTTACGTACACGACACTCATATAACAACAATACAAAATCCTAAGTGGAGTTCCCCACACAAGGTTATGCAAGCCACTTACCTCGAACCACCTTAAAATCAATCTGAAACCACGGTCTTGCCATGAATATCCAACTCTGAGTTACCCAAATCTAATCAAATAAACTTCATAATGTAAATATAACTACAAACAGTGAATTTAACTAAGGGAATCAAAGCTAAGGTAAGAAAATCGAAAAATGCCCAAAAATCCTCCTAGGTCCCACGTCTCGAAATTGGGTAAAAATCATAAATTATGAACACACATTCACTCACGAGTCTAACTATACCAAAATCACTCAAATCTGATACCAAAACCTCGATCAAAACCAAAAAACTTGGTTGGGGAACTTTTCCTCAATTCTCCCAAATTTTCACCCCAAATCAGAAATTAAATGACAAAACTAAAATTAGATTAATGGCTACAACTAGAAAGGGATTGGGAATCGTTACCCACTAATTTCCTCTACATAATCTTCCCAAAATCACCTTACACCGAGATCCAATATTGATTTTCCAAGTTATGAACTCAAACCCTCAATTTTCATATTTCTGCCAAGCGATTTCTGCTTCTACGATCATGAGACAGTACCTAAGGTCCCACTTCTGTGGCAAATAACTCGCACATGTGATATTTCAATAAACGTCCAAAATTTCACACCTGCGACCATTTACTCGCTGATGCGGTCCGCTTCTGCGGTCCTTGGGTTGCATCTGCAACCAACTCCAATCAAGCCTTAGACCGCACCTGTGGTTTCCAAATCGTTTCTACGGTTTCGCATCTGCAGCCCCACACACGTAGGTGCGGTAATGACAAGTTCATTAACTTCAGATTTTGCCAAAGTCCAAATTCCAATCCGTTAACCAACCGAAACTCACCCGCGGCCCCCGGTACCTCAACCAAACATGCCAACCAATCCTAAAATATCATACGAACTTATTCCAACCCTCTAATCACATCAAACAACACTAAAACCATGAATTACCCTCCAATCCAAACCTAAAGAACTTGAAATTTCAAGAATAGTACAATTGATGTCGAAACCAACCAAATCAAGTCCGGTTGACACCAAATTTTGCACACAAGTCACATTCAACACTACGGAGTTGTTCCAACTTTAGGAATTAGATTCTGACCCCGATATTAAAATCTCACTATCGATTCAGAAACTTTTAAAATTTGACTTTTGACATTTCAAGCCTAAATAAGCTAGGAACCTCCAAAACACAAGCCAAACACACCTTTAAGCCCGAAATCATCCAACGGAGATAACAGAACCGAAGAAATTCCATTCTTAGGTAGTCTTCACACTGATCCAACTATAGTCCAAATTCTAAAGCTTAAATTCTCATTTAGGGACTAAGAGTAAGGCCCCGTAAAAATTTGTGAACAAAACCTAGTAGCTCGTAGTGTCATGTTCCGATTATGTATTGGGAATGTGTAAAATTCTACACGGTTCGGACCTTTTTTGCACTGATCTAAGCATTTAAAAGTCAAAGAATCAAGTTTTCCAAAAAAGTGCTATTTTGCGGTCCAGAATGCGGTCGCAAATCTAGTATGTGGACCGCATTTCTACCGCAGATTAAGTTACTGGTTTGGTTAAAATTGAGGTCAAAATGCGATCCATTATGAGACCGTATAAATGATATGCTGACTGGATTTCTATCGCAAAGTGAATCAATGTGTCAGTCAAATATTGAGGTAAATAATACGGTGTCGAACTACATTTCTGCCGCAGACCCAAAAGTAGGATTGGATTTTTAGAGTACTTTTGTGGTCCATTCTGCCAACCGCATTTCATCTTTGCGATCACATTCGACTCAGGCTAGTATTTTTCAAAAATTTTAAACCCGACCCTTTTTTAATAAAACAACCCAACCCCTCATTTTAACGATCTTTATGAACAGAATAAGAGAGAGGAAAGAGAGGGTTCTTGAGATATAAAGACATCTTCATCAATTTGATTCTTCAAAACTATTCGGACTGGGAAATTTCAAAGTGATTGTCTTTATCCCCATTCTTGCAAGTAAAATCCCTAACCCTTTTTCATTGATTTTCAGGTGTAAACTAAGGGGGGAGTCTCACGCATTAATTCTTGAAAAAAATGGTTGAAAACATACATGCATGCCTTTTAAAACCTAAAATCTAGTAAGAGGAATTGGATAGGAGTAAAGGATTGTACAAAGAGGGGTTGATAACCTAAATAAGTTTGAGTAGCAATTGTGAACTTCAATTCTAAGTCATATGTGTTAACTTGTGCACTTGATTGACGTTGCTAGACTATTTGGTGAATTAAAAATAAAAGTTAAAAGGGGATTCGGCTCCAAGTATGTATGGCTAACTTTGACCTTTGTAAAATCACCTTGTTTGGTTTACGAATATTTGGTATGGGATATCTACGTGGATTATTTGTGAAATTCTTGTGATTGGTATGACTTGAGTGTTCGTGGTTAAGTCTCCTGGTATAATGGCATAAGCAATTGGCAATAAACCAAATGTGTGATTGTGAAAGTGTTATGTGGTAAGAGTTGAGAAAGAAATGATGGAAGGAAATCATAAATGATGCAGATGGAACTACTATGGTAATAACATATATGGCTTGTGGTGGGCAATTATCGTGGTGACATAAAATGCATATGCGTTGTTAATATGATGGAAATAGTATAGATTGTTATGGAAATTCTTTGTGAATTATTGTTGTTATTCCTTGAGAATTGTTGTTGTTGTTCTTGAGAATTGTTGTTGTTGTTCTTTGTGCATTGTTGTTGTTGTTGTCTTGTTTGTGGATTGTGATTGTTCGGTGGGATCGGGTTGCACGCAACAACACGAAGTAATAAGGTGTGTGTTATGGTGATAAGGGTGGCTGAGGTAATAAGGGTGGAAAGTGATCAAAATTACTATTGAAATGAAAATATGAGAAAGTTTTGAAATCATTGATGTGAAAATGTTGAAGGGAAAATGGAGAGATCGTAAACTTGTTTGGCTTGATTGTTTCCTTTCATGTGTATTTGATTGTTGATTCTATTACTACTTGTTACTTATGTATGGTTTGCATTTACATAGGGAAAAGTTTGTACATACACACCAGTACAATTCAAATGTACTGACGTCCCTTTTGACGGGGGCACTACATTTGTGTTATGATTGTAGGTTGATCCATGCCAGGTACTCCAGTCCACCGACCATAGCTCCCCTTCACTTTCTATCAGTTGTATTGGTGAGCCCCTTTTCCTCTTGGGACCCTACGTAGCTCATGTCGCTTTTTATTTCGGAGTCTTGTTCTAGTTTTTTGGTGTAAGGTATAACAAGAGCCTTATTACCGACAACTATTGTATCATCCTTTTGTATCCTTAGAGGCTCCGTAGACAGTAAATGTGGGTTGTGAACTTATGAAAATATGTATTTTGTATGTTGGGCGATGTAAGCTGTAAACATCAATAAGTAACCATGCATGTTTTGTAAAAAGCTGTTTTAATTATAAATGGATAATTCCTTTGATTAATGAACAATGAAAATACGGGGTAACATGTAGGATAGGAAAGGCACCCAGGTTCGCTTGACTGGGGCTACCCGGTCAGGCGCCGGTCATATCCCTTAGTTTGGGGCGTGACAAACTTGGTATCAGAGCCAAAGGTTTTAAAAGAGTCCTAGGATGTCTCGGAGCCGTGTCTAGTAGAGCCATACTTATAGTGTGAAGTCGACCACATCTATAAGTAGGGGGCTGCATGGACATTTAGGAAATTACCCATTTCTTTGTTATTCTATATCGTGCAGTAAAGTGAAACGTGAAAGTATCTATGTCTAACTCGTGCTTTGTTCTGAGTTTTTCAGTAATGACACCTAAGAAGAGAGCTAGACTCGGCCTTGGGTCCAATGCCACTCCAAATGAGGCTATGAATCATGTACCTAATGTCGTGGGTGAGAGTGACTCCCCGGTCTTGAATCTACCTGGCCCGTCTATCCCAGACCAGAGTGTTCCTGTTCCTACTACGACAGAGGGTGCTACCATCCCTCCCATCGATATTCCTGATTTTGATGCAATTCCCGCTTCTGGTCCCGGGGTTCCTGATGAGGACGTTAGAGGAGCCTGCCATATGTTGAACCAGTTAGTAGCCGCTCAGGCCCAGATATCTCATGGTGGACAGGGGGGATTCTACCAGTTCCAGAGTCAACCATTTTCTGCGGTTAACCCCTCCAAAGTTCTTAGGCACAGACCCAGAGGCCGATCCTCATGATTTTTTTGATGAAATGTATAAGACTCTTCGAGTGATGTAGGCTTCAGAGATAGAGGGAGTTGAGTTGGCTTCATACAGGTTTAGGGGAGCGGCGTATTCATGGTTCGAGATGTGGGAAAGATTCCCGTGGGGAGGGAAGACGTCCAGCTAGATGGGATGAGTTATAAATACATTTATGAACCATTTCTTGCCTGCCGAGACGATGGCAGCCCATGCCACCGAGTTTGAGGTCCTCAAGTAGGGCAATATGAGTATTTGGGAGTACCACATGGAGGTTTCGGCGATTCGTTCAGGGCCTTATTGCCTTAGTGGTAAATGAGGCTGCTACAGTGGCCTTACACTTGGATATGAATTATGGGAAGATCGTGGGATTCGCTCAGGCCACAGAGGCTAGAAAGTTGAAGATACGGGCAAAAATAGAGAGTAACAGCAGGGCCTAATCAGTGGATCACTCAGGGAGATCAGCTCCGGGGAGAGGGTCATCAAGGCCATCCTAGTCATATGCTCAGTCCTCAGTGAGTACACCACACTCTGTGCACAATTATCAGCAGAGCAGCCACATGAGACCAGGTTCAGACAGTAGGAGTCCCCATCAGTCAGGTCATTCAGGAGGGATATTACAGCAGCAGGGGAGGGCTCTATGCCCCAAGTGTGGGAGATTTCATATAAAGTCTTGTTATTTGGATATCCCGATGTGTTTTAGATGCGGGGTGAGAGGTCATATCCAGCGGGACTATGGTGTGCCTAGTCAAGGCATGAGTAGGGGATTTGCTCAGTCATCTGGTTCTTCAGTCGCCACATCATCCGTGCATCCTCCAACCCTAGAAGGGCATGGTACAATTAGGGGTGGAGCTCGTGGTAGAGGTGGACCCAGCCTGTTTTATGCTTAAAGTGGTTGCCTGAGTGCAGAGGCTTCTCCAGATGTGGTTATATGTATCTTGTCTGTTCAGGCCATTGATTGTTATGCTCTTATTGATCTGGGGTCCTCTGTGTCTTATGTCACCCCATTCATTGCTTCAAGTTTTGGTATAGAACTCGAATAGCTTCATAAGCCGTTCTTCGTATCGACTCCGGTTGGTGATTCTATTACAACCGCGTGATTTTATAGGAATTGTGTTGTCACGATATGTGGTCGTGTTACCACGGTCGATCTTATCGAGATCTGAATGGTGGATTTCGATGTGATTATGGGAATGGACTTGCTTTATTCGTGCTTTGCTAAACTTAACTACCGAACGAGAGTCATGAGACTCGAGTTCCCTAATGAGCCGGTTATCGAGTGGAAGGGGAATGGTGTGGTGCCGAAGGGTAGGTTTATTTCATACCTTAAGGCTTCAAAGATGATTAAGAAGGGAAGTATCTATCATTTGGTCTGGGTGACGGACACCACTTCAGAAGTGTCTACTCCCGAGTCTGTGCCAGTCGTGCGTGAGTTTCTTGAAGTGTTTTCGGACAATCTTCTAGGGATTCCGCCAAATAGGGAGATTGATTTTGCTATTGATGTATTTTTAGATACGCAGCCAATATCTATTCCACCATACAGAATGGCTCCAGCAGAGTTAAGGGAGTTAAAGGAGCAGCTGAAGGATTTGTTAGAAATGGGGTTTATATGGCCTAGTGTGTCGCCATGGGGTGCTCTAGTTCTCTTTGTCAGGAAGAAGGATGGGTTGCTCCGGATGTGTATTGATTATCGATAGCTCAACAAAGTCACCATCAAGAATAAATATCCTTTGCCTCGGATAGATGATTTGTTCGACCACTTGCAATGTGCAAGGTTCTTCTCCAAAATTGATCTACGATCTGGGTATCACCAATTGAAGATTAGGGAGCAGGATATTCCCAAGACCGCTTTCATAACTCGCTATGGTCACTTTGAATTCTTGGTCATGTCTTTTGGGCTAACCAACGCCCCTGCATCTTTTATAGATCTTATGAATCGGGTCTTCAAGCTATTTCTAGACTCCTTTGTGATTGTTTTCATTGACGACATCCTTGTTTATTCGCGGAGCCAAGAGGATCATGCCAGTCACCTCAGGGCAGTTGTATGCTAAATTTTCAAAATATGAGTTTTGGTTGGAGTCCGTTGCCTTTTTGGGTCATGTTGTTTCTAGTAAAGGGATTCAGGTAAATCCCCAGAAGATTGCAGCACTGAAAGATTGGCCTAGACCCACAACCCCGACGAAGATTCATAGCTTCTTGGGTTTAGCAGGGAATTATCGGAGGTTTGTGGAGGTATTCTCTACCCTCGCCTCCCCATTGACTAAGTTGATGCAGAAAGCGGTTAAGTTCTAATGGTCCGACGCCTGTGAGAAATGTTTTCAGGAATTGAAGTTAAGGTTGACCTCGGCACCAATATTGACCTTGCCGGAAGTTATGGAAGGATTTGTGGTTTATTGCAATACCTCCAGGGTTGGTTTGGGGTGTGTGTTGATGCAACATGGGAAGGTTATAGCAAAGGCTTCGAGAAAGCTCAAGAATCACGAGAAGAATTATCCGGCGCATGATTTAGAGCTTGCGGCAGTTGTGTTTGCTTTGAAAATATGGTGGCATTATCTTTACAGGGTCCATGTGGATGTGTTCTCAGACCACAAGAGTCTCCAGTACTTGTTCAAGCAGAAGGAATTGAATTTAAGACAGCGACGGTGGTTAGAATTGCTCAAGGATTATGATATGAACATATTGTACCATCCAGGGAAAGCGAACGTGGTGGCCGACGCTCTCAATAGAAAGTATATGGGCAGTTTGGCTCATTTGGGAGCAGATTAAAGGCCCTTGGCTCTGAAGGTTCATCAATTGGCCAGTCTAGGGGTTTGCATTTCGGCCTCAGACGAGGGGGGTATTATGCTGCATAATGGAGCAGAGTCATCACTTGTAGTGGAAGTCAAGGAAAAGCAATTTATTGATCCAGCAATGGCTGAGATGAAGGAAGCAGTTTTGAATAACAAGACTTTGGCATTTTCACTCAACAACGAAGATGGTGTATTGCAGTGTCAAGGTAGGCTATGTGTTCTGGATGTGTATGAGCTTCGAGAGAGGGAAATGGCGGATGCTCATAATTCTAGGTATTCTATGCACCCAGGTTCTACAAAAATGTATCATGATCTCAAGGATATTTATTGGTAGAATGGAATGAAGTGGGGTGTGGCGGACTTTGTATCTAAGTGGCCAAATTTTCTGCAAGTAAAAGCTGAGCATCAACGAACCGGTGGGTTAACCCAGCTTATTGAAATACCAATGTGGAAATGGAAAATTATCAACATGGATTTCTTGGTAGGGTCACCTCGCACTCAGCGCAAATTCAACTCAATTTGGGTAATAGTGGATCGACTCACCAAATCAACTCACTTCTTACCGTTCAAGTCCACCGATACTGCAGAACAGTATGCTAAGTCGTATATCAAGGAGATAGTAAGGCTTCATGGCACTCCACTTTCTATTATCTCAGATCGACGGGCCCAGTTCACAGCTAATTTTTGGAAGAAATTTCAATAAGGTTTGGGTATTCAGAATCTCAACACAGCTTTCCATCCACAGACTGACGGTCAAGCAGAGCGGACTATTCAGATGCTTAAAGATATGTTGCGGGCTAGTGTCTTTGATTTCAAAGGTAGTTGGGATGATCACTTGCTGCTTATAAAATTTTCTTACAATAACAGCTTTCATGTTAGCATTCAGATGGCCCCATTTGAGGCATTATATGGAAGGAGGTGTAGGTCTCCAATTGGATGGTTTGCAGTGGGTGAAGCAGAATTGATAGGGCCAAATCTCGTGCACCGGGCTATAGAGAAAGTTAAAGTCATTCAGGAAAGGATGAAAACTGCTCAGAGTCAACAGAAATCCTATACGGACGTTCGTCGAAGAGAATTGGAATTTCAAGTGGATGATTGGGTGTTCTTGAGGGTATCTCCTATGAAGGGAGTCATGCGATTCGGAAAAAAGGTGAAGTTGAGTCATAGGTATGTAGGGCCGTATCGGATCGCTCAAAAGATAGGGCAGGTGGCTTATAGGCTGGAATTGCATCCTGAAATGTCATTAGTACACCCGGTGTTCCATGTGTCCATGTTGAAGAAAGTGTTTGGACATCCATCCACCATTGTGCCAGTCGAGTCTATCAAGGTTAATGAAGAGTTGTCATATGAAAAGGTTCCGGTTGCTATCCTTGCTAGGCAAGTCCGTAAATTGAGAAATAGGGAACTTGCCTTAGTTAAAGTATTATGGCGAAGTTAATGAGTTGAGGAAGCCACATGGGAAGCAAAAAAGGAAATGATGGAAAAATATCCCCATCGGTTTGAACAAGTCTAGTAGTAATCGTGTGAACTCTTATCCCTAAACAAATTGATATTGTGTCCAAATTGGTGCAAAGACACCCCATTTTCTCTTCCTAAATGCTTTACTATTGAAATCCCTCTAGTGGTGTAAGAATTGTATGTGTTGTGATTGTTTAAGACATGTGAACCTCTTTTTGGTAAATAAAAGTTTTATAAAAACTCATGTGATAAGTAAATAACTAATGGTAGTATAGATTGGTAATGATTTATTTATACGCATGTAGTTTATTGAAGCGGTTAAATTATGTGGGACTCATTGAAGTGACTAATTTATGTGAAAAATGTGGCAAGTGATTGAATATGTGCAATTGTTGAGGTAATACATTGTATACCAGCTACAGACATAGCTGTAATTGTGTAATGGTGCTTGGAATTGTGTTTCGGGGGCTCTCTGACAGGTAGATATTTCTAAATTACAAAGGAAACTCTAGAAAAAAATTTCAAAAATATGGGAGTTAATGAAAATTGGGAGTCTGCATATCATGTTTTCAAAAACCAACTGATTTTCAAAATCCTCATTCGAGGACGAATGATTTTAACTGGGGGAGGATGTAAGGCCCCGTAAAAGTTTGTGCTCAAAACCTAGTAGTTCGTAGTGTCAAGTTCCGATTATGTATTTGAAATGTGTAAAATTCTTCACGGTTCGGACCTTTTTTGCACTAATCTAAGCATTTAAAAATCAAAGCATCATGTTTTCCAGAAAAGTGCTATTTTGCGGTCCAGAATGCGGTCGCAAATCTAGTATGCGGACCGCATTTTTGCCGCAGATTAAGTCAGTGGTTTGGTTAAAATTAAGTTCAAAATACGGTCCATTAGGCGACCGCATAACTGATATGGGGACCGCATTTCTATCGCAAAGTGAGTCAATGTGTCAGCCAAATATTGAGGTCAAAAATACGATGTATTATGCGATCGCAAATCATGTATGCGGACCGAATTTCCGCCACAGACCCAAACAGTAGGATTGGATTTTTGGACTAATTTTTCTGTCCATTCTGCGGACCGCATTTCATCTTTGCGATCGCAAATGCGATCGCATACCTGACTCGGGCTAGTATTTTTCAAAAATTTTAAACCCGACCCCTTTTAATAAAACACCCCAACCCCTCATTTTAACGATCTTTGCGAACAAAATAAGATAGAGGAAAGAGAGGGTTCTTGAAAGAGAAAGTCATCTTCATCAATTTGATTCTTCAAAACTATCCGGGCCGGAAAATTTCAAAGTGATTGTCTTTATCCCCATTCTTGCAGGTAAAATCCCTAACCCTTTTTCATTGATTTTCAGGTGTAAACTATGAGGGGAGTCTCATGCATTGATTCTTGAAAATAATGGTTGAAAACATACATGCATGACTTTTAAAACCTAAAATCTAGTAAGAGGAATTGGGTAGGAGTAAAGGATTGTACAAAGAGGGGTTGATAACCTAAATAAGTTTGAGTAGCAATTGTAAACTTCAATTCTAAGTCATATGCGTTAACTTGTTCACTAGATTGACGTTGCTAGACTATTCGGTGAATTGAAAATAGAAGTTAAAAGGGGATTCAGCTCTAGGTATGTATGGCTAACTTTGACCTTTGTAAAATCACCTTGTTTGGTGTACGAATATTTGGTATGTGATATCTACGTGAATTATTTGTGAAATTCGTGTGATTGGTATGATTTGAGAGTTCGTGGTTAAGTCTCCCGATATAATGGTGTAAGTAATTGGCAATAAACCAAATGTGTGATTGTGAAAGTATTATGTGGTAAGAGCTGAGAAACAAATGATGGAAGAAATCGTAAATGATGCAGATGGAACAACTGTGGTAATAACATATATGACTTGTCGTGGGCAATTATCGTGGTGACATAAATGCATATGAGTTGTTGAATATTATGGAAATAGTATTGATGGTTATGGGAACTCTTTGTGAATTGTTGTTGTTATTCCTTGAGAATGGTTGTTGTTGTTCTTGAGAATTGTTGTTGTTGTTCTTTGTGAATTGTTGTTGTTGTTGTTGTTGTGTTGTTTGTGAATTGTGATTGTTCGGTGGGATCGGATTGCGCGCCGCACCACGAAGTAATAAGGTATGGGTTGTGGTGATAAGGGTGGTCGAGGTTATAAGGGTGGAAAGTGATCGAAATCACTATTTAAATGAAAATATGAGAAAGTTGTGAAATCATTGATGTGAAAATGTTGAAGGGGAAATGGAATGATTGTAAACTTGTTTGGCTTGATTGTTTCTTTTAGAGCATGTTTGGAAAGCTACCTAGGAATTGGATTAGGGTGTAATTACACAGTTTGGCATATTTGTTTGGCCAAGTAATTATTTGGTCAGCATGAAATTGGGTGTAATTGGAGGGGTGTAATTACACTCTCCAATTCTCAAGGGGGAGATGAGAATTGGTGGTAATTACACTATGTAATTACAAGGTTATTTTTTATTTTCTGTCCTTTTTATTTTTTATTTTAATTTATTTTCTTTATAACTTTTTATTTCTATTATTTTAATTTTTTTAATTTTATTTTTTATTTTTAATTTCTTTTAAAATTTTAAAATATATTTTTCTTTGTACATGATTTATCTTTTATTTCTCTTCCTTTATTTCTTGTTATTTTATGTAATTGCTTATATTTTATTTTTATTTATTTTATTATTCTATTTTTTGAAACTACACCTCCTAATATTATAAATAATGAGTCATTTAGAAATTTGTCATATAATGAGTGACGTAATTAAAGTGAAATTTTATTGTTGAATGTGGTTATAAACTTATTATGTTTTCTAATCTAAAATTATAGTGGAACTTACTATTTTTATGTTGGAATTTGACATATGATAAATTTTTTTTTTTATTTTAAATTTTGAAATTGTGTTATATTTATCGTTCTAATTTACTTGTTTTTAGTAGTATTGGCTCACGTCGAATGTTGTTCATTTTTTAGTTAGAATTGATAGATCAATTTTGTCAAACATTTGAATAATATTATGATATTATATTTATAAATATTAATTTATTTTATCAAATATGAATTCCATGATGTTCTTACAAAAAATGTATATTTTTAATTTTTGTACGTATCTAAACTAAATATTATTAATTTAAAATATATAGATAAATTATTTTTACAATATTAGTTATAAATATATGATTACTTATTAATGTATATTCACGAAAAATATACATCTTAAATACCAAATATAATATCATTTATACTTATAAAAATTTATAGGCATATATTTATCATATGAACTTTTAGGTTTTGATAATTACTTAATTTAAAATTTAATCTAACTATGTAATTACACTTGTGCAACCAAATAGTAAACAGTGTAATTACACTATGACAAACAAACTTGTCGTCATAATTACAGAACTGCATAATTACTAGGTTGTGTAATTACTACCCTAGTAATTACACCAATTCCAGTTACAGGGTGGCTTTCCAAACAGACTCTTAATGTGTATTTGATTGTTGATTCCATTACTACTTGTTACTTGTGTGTGGTTTGAGTTTACTTAGGGCAAAGTTTGTACATACATGCCAGTACAATTCAAATGTACTGACGTCCCTTTTGCTGGGGGCGCTACATTTGTGTTATGATTATAGGTGGATCCATAACAAGTACTCCAGTCCACCGACTGTAGCTCCCTTTCACTTTCCGTCAGCTGTATTGGTGAGCCCCTTTTCCTCTCGGGGCACTGCGTGGCTCATGCCACTTTTTATTTTGGAGTCTTCTTCTGGTTTTTGGTGTAAGGTACAGTCGGAGCCTTGTTACCGGGTATCATATTTTTGTATCCTTAGAGGCTCCGTAGACAGTAAGTGTGGGTTGCGAACATATGAAAATATGTATTTTGTATGTTGGGCGATGTAAGTTGTAAACCTCATTAAGTAACCATGTATGTTTTGTAACAAGGTGTTTTAATTACAAATGGCTAATTTTGTATTAATGAGCTATGAAAATACGGGGTAACACATGGGATAGGAAAGGCACCCAGGTCCGCTTGATTGGGGCTACCCGGTCGGGCGCCGGTCATGTCCCTCTGTTTGGGGCATGATACTAAGTGTTCTAAAACACTCCGAAACTCAAAATGAATCCTCCCGATAACTCACAATAGCAGAAACAAACACGGGGAAAGCAGTTAATTGGGGATCAAGGCATTAATTCTTAAAACGACCGACCAGGTCGTTACATCCTCCCCCTCTTAAAACATCCGTTCGTCCTTGAATGAGCATGGAGATGAAAGGACGAGGGTAATGCCTGTGCATTTCCTGCTCGGTCTCCCGGGTCGCCTCCTCGACCGGCTGACCCCGCCGATGAACCTTCACTGATGCAACGCTCTTTGAAATCAGCTTCCGAACCTGCCTGTCAAATATCGTCATTGGCTCTTCAACATATGATATATCCTTATCCAACTTGACTGAACTCAAATCCAACACGTGTGATGGATCACCGTGATACTTTCGGAGCATCGAAACATAAAATACCAGATGAACTCCTGCCAAGCTGGGAGGTAAGGCAAGATCATATGCAACCTCCTCAACATGCCTCAATACCTCAAAAGGACCAATAAACCTTGAACTCAATTTCCAATTCTTCCTGAATCTCATAACGCCCTTCATAGGCAAAATCCGAAGCAAGACCTGCTCTCCAACCATATAGGAAACATCACGAACCTTCCGGTCCTGTCTGGACTGGGCTGTGAGAAGTCTATCCTGAATCACCTTAACCTTCTTAAAAGAATCCCGAACCAAGTCTGTGCCCAATAATCTAGCCTCACCTGGCTCAAACGAACACACTAGGGATTTATACCGCCTACTATACAAAGCCTTAAACGGTGCCATCTGAATGCTGGACCGATAACTAAATTGTTGTAGGCAAACTCCGCCAGTGGCAAGAACTGATCCCAAGAACCTCCAAATTCCATCACACATGCACCGAGCATATCCTCAAGAATCCGAATAGTGCGCTTGGATTGTCATTTGTTTGGGGGTGAAATGGTGTGCTCAACTCCACCAAAGTACCTAGCTTGTGTTGTACGACCCTCCAAAACCGTGATGTGAATTGTGTACCTATATCTAAAATGATGGAAACTGGAATACCATGCAGACGAACAATATCCTGAATATATATCTCCACCAACCGCTCTGAAGAATAGGTAGTACACACAAGAATGAAATGCGCGGACTTGGTCAGCCGATCCACAACCATCCAAATGGCATCAAACGTCCTCAAAGTCCGTGGGAGTCCAACTACAAAGTCCATGGTGATTTAATCCCACTTACACTTCGAAATCTCTATTTGCTGAAGCAAACCACCCGGTCTCTAGTGCTCATACTTCACCTGCTGACAGTTGAGGCACCGAGCTACAAACCCAACTATATCTTTCTTCATTCGCCCCCACCAATAGTGCTCCCTCAAATCCTGGTACATCTTCGCGGCACCCGGATGGATGGAATACCGTGAACTTTGGGCATCCTCTAAAATCAACTCCCAAACCCCATCAACATTGGGGACACATACCTGACCCTGTATCCTCAATAACCCATCATTACCAATAGTCACATCTCTGGCATCACAAAACCTTGTCCTTGAGGACAATCAAATGACGGTCATCATACTGACGCACTCTGATACAATCAAACAAGGAAGGTCGAGAAATCACGCAAGCTAAAACCCAACTGGGCTCCAAAAGATCCAATATCACAAACTAGCTGGCTAAGGGCTGAACATCCATCGCCATGGACCTCTCCGCTACTAGTAAATAAGCCAAACACCCCAAAATCTCTTCCGGTGGCTCAAACCATCGGCCACCATATTGGCCTTGCCCGGGTGATACAAGATAGTGATATCATAGTCCTTTAGCAGCTCTAACCACCTCCTCTGGCTCAAATTAAGATCCTTCTACTTGAGCAGATGCTACAAACTCTGGTCATCAGTATAGATCTCACTAGGAACACTGTACAAATAATGACATCAGATCTTCAAGGTGTGAAAAATAGCAGCTAACTCGAGATCATGGACAGGATAATTCTTTTCATGTACCTTCAAGTGTTTGGACGCGTAGGTAATCACCCAACCATTCTGTATCAATACCGCTCCAACGCCAATCCTTAAGGAATCACAAAAGACTATATAAGACTCCGAACTTGTAGGCAATATCAAACTGGGGTTGTAGTCAAAGCTGTCTTGAGCTTATGGAAGCTCTCCTCACACTCTTCCATCTACTGTAATGGAGCACCCTTCTAGGTCAGCCTGGTCATAGGTGCCGCAATAGATGAAAATCCCTCAATAATTCGACGATAATAACCAGCCAAGCCAACACAACTGCGGATCTCTGTAGCTGAGGATGGTCTGGTCCAACTCTGCACTACTTCCACTTTCTTCGGATCCACCTTTATCCCGTCATTCGATACCATGTGACCTAATCCAACCAAAACTCACATTTAGAGAACTTTACATATAATTTCTTTTCTCTCAAAGTCTGAAGCATTGTCCTTAGGTGTTGCTCTTGATCTTCCTAACTCTGGAAGTATACCAGAATATCATCAATAAAGACAATGATGAACGAGTCAAGTTGGAAAACACTATGCATCAAATGCATGAAGGTTTCCAGGACATTGTTCAACCCAAATGACATAATAAGGAACTCATAATGATCATACCGAGTCCTGAAAGCAGTCTTCGAGATATCTGGCTCCCGAATCTTCAACTGATGGTAACCTGAATGCAAGTAAATCTTAGAAAATACTCGTGCACCTACAACTGGTCAAGGAAATCATCAATACGAGGCAAAGTATATCGGTTCTTCACTGCAAATTTATTCAAGGAAATAATCAATGCGCATATGCATAGAACCATCTTTTTTCTTCACAAACAAGACAGGAGCACCCCAAGGTGATACCACTGGTCCGAATAAAAACCTTATCAAGCGATTCCTGTCACTGATACTTCAACTCCTTCAACTCAGGAGGGGCCATACGATACTGAGGAATAGAAATAGGCTGAGGGCCTGACAACAAATCAATGCCGAAATCAATATCTCTATCGGGTAGCATACCCGGAAGGTCAGCTGGAAACACATCAGGAAGTCCCGTACTACTGGGACTGAATCAACTATAGGAGTATCAATATTGACATCACTCACACAGGCTAGATACGTCTCACACGCCTTCCCAACTATTCACTAAGACTTAAGGAAAGAAATAACTATATTGAGAGTGTGATCAAAAGTACCCCTCCATTATACTCACGGTAGACCTAGCATAGCCAGCATCACGGTTTTGGTGCGACAATCAAGAAAAGCATAATGGAAAGACAACCAGTCCATGCCCAAGATAACATCAAAATCTACCATGCTAAGCAATAATAAATTGGCTCTGGTCTCAAAACCACTAAGAGCAACCAAACACAACCGATAAATACGGTCAACAACAAGAGAATCTCCCATAAGAGTAGAAACATAAATAGGGGAACTAAAAGAATCCCGAGATACGCCCAAATGTGTGTAATAAGAGGACACACAAGAATAAGTAGAGCCTGGATTAAATAAAATCGATGCATCTCTATGACAAACTAGGACAACACATGTGATGACAGAATCGGAGGCGACAGCCTCGGTACGAAAAGAAAGGGCATAATATTTGGACTGGCCTCCCCCTCTAGGGTGACCTCTACCCCGACCTTCACCTCTAGCTGGATGGGCAAGTGGGGAGTCAACTGGTGTTGTGATCATAGCCTGGGAACTCTACAGAGCACGCTGTGACTGAGAAATCTGTGGAGGTGCACCCCTCCTAAGCCTGAGGCAAACCCTCACCATATGGTGTATGTCACGAGACTCAAAAAAAGCTCAGGGAGGACGTGGAGGTTGTGACTAGCTCGGGCCTGGTCTACTGGTCTGACCCCTAAAAGCACCCCGTGTAGGAGGTGCACTAGATGTTGGAGGTGTATAATTATGCTCCTGAGGTCTAGGAGGAGCTGGAATACCACTGGCTGCTGGAAGGGCTGAATGAACGGTGCAACTCATATAAACCCTACCATGACGAACTGCAGCTGGAGAACGGGCACCAGAATAATGGCCTGACTGTCTAGACCTCTTGTCCTTCCTCTCGCCTCTATGCCGAGCATGTATACCCTCTACTCTTCTAGTAATGCTCACCACCTGCTGATGAGAAATATCCATCTCCAACTCCCGAGCCATGACAGACCTGATCCTAGGAATGACCCCCTCAATAAACCGACAAACTCTCTCACGAACTGTAGAAACCAAGGTTGGTGCATGCCTAGACTAGTTAGTGAAACAGACAAAATTCTCCGAAATAGTCATAGTACCCTTGCGCAAATAATCAAAATATGCGCGACATGCGTCCCTAAGGCTCAGAGGAACATACTCACTCAAAAACATATCTGAAAATTGGGTCCATGTAAAGGAAGCTACCTCAGCTACGCTGTCTAACTCATAAGTACGCCACCACTAATAGGCTGCTCCTCGAAGCTGGAAGGCAGTGAAACAAACCCCACTCGATCCTAATATACCCATAGTACGGAGGATACGATAGCACTCCTCTAGAAATCCCAGAGCGTCATATGATACTAGACAATTTAATACAGGAGGATTTTACTTCTTGAACCTTTCAAACCTCCGATGCTCATCCTCGAAATTTGCGGCCCAATCCTCAGGCTGAACTGGGGCCACAGGTGATACCGGTATAACCTCTGAAATCTGATCAACCTAGACCCGCTGCTCAGGAGTGCAGGTAGTTGAAGTCTGTGTTTCTACCCCAGCCTGGGATGTGGCTTCAGCAAGGGGAATCAACCCTACCTGAGCTAGGGCGGGATACATGCTGACGAACTGTGCAAGGGTCAAATAAAGAGCTAAAATAGTAGTAGCAGTAGGCATATCAGGTGCCTGGGCTCTAGCTGGAGCTGTTGGTGGCACCTCGGTAGCAGCTCGCGTAGGTGCTTTGGCGGCACCACATGCGCGTCCTCGGCCTCTACCCCGGCCCTGACCTCTTACGGCTCTAGCAGGGGCCGTGGGTGCCTGGTCATCTCCGGCAGCACGTGTCCTCACCATCTGTGAGAGAAAAAAAGATAGAGGTTTAGAATTTTGATATCAAAATTCTCGCACGATAAGGAAATCAAATGAAGTGAAATTTTCTTAACAGTTACATAGCCTCTCGTAGATAAGTACAGATGTCTTTGTACTGGTCTGCAAGACTCTAATAAATCGGCTTGTAATTCATGACTTCTATGAATCTAGAGCTCCGATACCAACCTATCACGACCCGAGTTCGTCCGACATGAACTATCGTAACGGTACCTAGTCTCTACGACTAGGTAAGCCTAACAAATTGTGGAAAAAGGAAACAAAATACAAAACTAGCAAAAACTGCAGATAAACATAACAAAAACGTTAAAGATGCCGCTCGGCATATACAAATACACACTCTCGAAACTGAATCAACTCCCAAAATATGAAATCTCATGAAATCACAAGTTGTAGATACTAAATAGCATTCTAACTCCAAAATATCTAATCAAAAGAAAGTACAGAAGGTCTATAGCTAAATGAGAGAATAGAGAGGGACTCATCGGTCTGCGGACGCGATAGATATACCTCGTAGTCTCTGAATATCGCCTCGCCTCACTAATAGTATGGCTGGACCGAATAACATGGATCTGTACATAAAAAACATGTGTAGGAAAGGGCATGAGCATACCTCAGCAGTACCCAGTAATTGC
>MU698458.1:36903-51500 GCA_026770625.1 Nicotiana glauca | reverse complement strand
AGACATTTAATTAAGGCTTTGTTTTAGGCCACCAATTCAATTTCGAATTGAAATGATTTTGGAAGATTAGAAAAATTATAAGGATATAGTCAAAGCCGAAGCCAAGCAACGACGGTGCGAGACACCACTTCTTCTCAACTCTTTTAAGAGTTAGAAGATGTGCTTATCTATATAAGCACAAGTATTTTCTTTGCATGTTTTCAATGAGGGACAAAGTACCTTAGTAAAAGGAACACTTTAAATTTTTCATTTTCCTCCAAATATTTTCCCTTTATTTCCCACTAACATTTCTTTAATAAATTAGATAAAAACCCAGCAACAGTTACTAGTTATAATATTTCCTCCAAATGAAATGTAAATTAAACTAATATTTGGTTTTAGAAAATATTTAATTTCCTCTCGATGGGTTAAATTAAACTACTCAAAATAACCAAGGACACTTGAATTCAATTTACATTGTTTAAAACTGCTTGAGCAAGATTTTAAGTATATTCAATACTTGAGATGACAATGAAATCGGTGCCAGAATAATAAGAAGGATTAGAAAATATGCCTTGAATTTATGGATACTATCTCAATTTCAAAATAATTTAAAATACAATAAAATAAATCAACCAGAGTGTGGCACGAAATACAAAGCCGATGTGAACTTCCGATGACTCTGTTGGCAAGTATTCCTTGTTTTATGCTGATAGAAATTGGACTCCTAACAAAATGCTTTTTTGAGATCCATGATAAAACCTCTAGAAATTTCATTTTGGACCAAACCATTTATATTCTCTAAATACAAATCATGATATAAGGAGACTCATTAAATTGTAACAAAACAAGCGTAGTGCAATGCAACATAAATTCTGCGCGTTTGGCTAACATCACGAAAGTTTGCATTTAAGTATGTTTTTTTTCTTGTTTCCTGCTCAGTATCTAGTATCAGGGACTGATTAAATTCGGATTTACATCGTAAAATCCTATATTAGGTGCGGGAGGGGGTGGGGGGAAACCACTTTCTAACTGAAAAATTGTGTTTTTCGGTCACTATGATTTTTGTGCGAGTAAAAGTTTTATGATTTTGGTGTGAGAAAATATAGTTATATAACTTTGGTGATTTTTCATTATAGTTATATGATATTTTGTGAAGTTTACTCGAAAAGAAAGGCACTTGGTTTCCTTGGAAGGGCGTACATCCTACCTTTCTCATACCTCACTTATGGAAATACACTGGCCCTTTGTTATTGGGTTCATAGTTACTATTACGCGGCGCCTTCGTGAGATTCCTTAGAAGGGCGATGTAAGGCTAAGTAACTGATGTCAGTGCAGTTACTATCTGCTAACTGAGGTTCCCTCTATACACTAAACAAGATTGTCAGTGTCGTATGAAAAAACCAATGTCAAGAGAAATTGAGAAAACAGAAATGAGAATTGAGAATGAAAGAAATCTTGATTGCACTAATAAAAGCTATTATAGAAAAGCAACACGGTGTCGAGGGGGAGAGACAACGGTACAGAGAATTATTTTCTTGCTAGAAAGTTTTATTGTTTGATCCCCGTAATAGTGCTAAAAAAATAAACTAAAGTTACAAGACTTGACTTAACTAAGCTAGAGAATCATAATGGGAGTACATAAAATAAAATTACTCTATATTTATAATGAAGAGGACTTAGTTTTCTACAAGGTCAAAACAAGTCTATTGTCAGCAACCATGTCTTTGGTATCACGGTCTGCCCTGCGGTGCTGTTGGCATCTGCCTATGGCTAGGCGCTGGCGAAGGTTATCGATGGGGCGACATAGGCACATGCGCGAATGTCACTAGGAGCAACCAAGACCACAGGGCCATCCATGGCGCTAGGCCTTGGGAGGCTTGCTAGGGTGCCATGAGGCGCATCCAAGGGGTCATGTGGCGCTGGAAAGCCGCCCATGACAGTTACATATGAATTACATTGGAAGAAATTACATATAACGACCTGGTCAGTCGTTTTAAAAATTAACATCCCGATTCCTTTTTAACTGCATTCTTGGTGAGTGTTTCTGCTATTGTAAGTTGTCGGGAGGATTTATTTGGAGTTTTTGAGAGTTTTGGGACACTTAGTCCCTAAATGAGAGTTTAAGTTTTAGAATTTGGACCGTAGTTAGAGCAGTGTAGATACGGTCTCTGAATGGAATTATGTTGGTTTCGTTAGCTCCATTGGGTGATTTCGGTCTTAGGGACGTATCCGGATTGTGTTTTGGAGGTCCACAGCTTATTTAGGATTGAGATACAGAAAGTTTAGTTTTGAAGTTTCCGGTTCGATTGTGAGATTTCGATATAGTGGCCGGAATGGAATTTAGAGACTTTGAGTAGCTCCGTAGTATTGAATGTGACGTGTGTGCAAAATTTCAGGTCATTCGGACGAGGTTTGATAGACTTTTTGATCAAAAGCGGAAATTGGAAGTTTTAGAAATCCTTAGGCTTGGATTGGAGAGTGATTTGTGGTTTTAGGGTTGTCTGATGTGATTTGAAGGTTGGAATAAGTTTGTTTGCTGTTTTAGGATTGACTGGCAGGTTTTGTTGAGGTCCAGGGAGCCTCATGTGAGTTTCGGGTGCTTAACGGAAGTTGAATTGGACTTAGGAAAAATTTAATGTTGGTTGAACCTGTCATAACTGCACCTGCGTGAATGGGACCGCAGGTGCGGTGCCACACAAGTAGCTGGGTGGCAATAGAAGCGGGATTTGGACAGGCTCCAAAAATCGCAGGTGCGAGAAGGCGAACACACCTGCGAGACTGCAGGTGCGGATGTTGGGTTTTAATGAAATGTCATGGATGCTACTTGAGTTCTGCAAGTGCGGTCCCAGGGCCGCAGATGCGGTTCCACTGTTCAGAAAAAGAGGCAGAACGAGGGTTTAATATCAAAATTTGGAAATTTGATTTGGGAGCTCGGGATTGACGATTTTGAGAGACATTTTCACCTAGGTGTTTTGGATAAGTAATTCTTACTCGATTTTAATTAATTTCCACGAATCTATGCTTAAATTCATCCTTTAAATTTGAATTTGGGGTGAAAGTTTGGAGAAAAATTAGGAAAAGTTCTTAGGCCTAATTTTGGATTTTTGATCAAGATTTGGATGTCGAATTGGAGTGACTTCAATATATATATGAACTCGTGAGAGTGTAAGAATTCCATTAGCTTCGAATTAATTAGTCTAATTAGTTATTTGAAGTTATATTTACATTATGCATTTACTTTGAATAGATTTGGGCTATTCGAAGTCTAATACTCGTGGCAAGAACGTGGTATTACGTTGGTTGAACGGGCTCAAGGTAAGTGGCTTGTCTATCCTTGTGTGGGGAACATTACCCCTAGGATTTGGTATTGTTGTTATATGAATGCCCTGTACGTGAGGGGATGAGTGCGTACACGTTCTAATTGTTGGAAACCCGTTTTCATTAAGTAAATTAACTAAGTTTTTCTCGCTTCTTGAACATTACTAGTACTTTAAGCCTACTGTGTAGTATAGGGAAGCATGATTACGTGAATTAAGTGTCCTATCTGCTTAAAAGGTTTATGTGAATTTTATGCAGCATGTTAGAATAGAAGTCTCTTTTTTCTTGGTACGAACTTGAATGAAATTGTGGATTCTTTCCTTGAGATTGTTGCGTTTTTATTATAGGACTGTGGATGAGTATTCCGGGACATCCCCTGCACATATATTGATTTGGACTATAGTGTGAGATACCAAGAGATCCCCAGCATATATATTGAGGATACTAAGAGATCCGTGGGATACCGAGAGATCCCCAGCATATATATTGAGGATACCAAGAGATCCTTAGAATACCGAGAGATCCCCATTACATATATTGAGGATACTAAGAGATCCTCGAAATACCGAGAGATCCCCAGCACATATATTGAGGATACTAAGAGATCCTCAGGATACCACGAGATCTCCAGCATATATATTGAGGATACTAAGACATCTTCGGGGTACCGAGTGATCCCCGACACATATATTGAGGATACTAAGAGATCCTCTAGTATTTACATTCGGGACTACGGGACGAGATCCCGAGAGATCCCCTATCGATATTTCTGTGTATTGAGTGTGTATTGTGTGTGTTTTCTTCTCATTTTACTGATATTGTTTTGATTATACTATTGTACCTTACACTCTTACTTTGTCTTATATATTTATAACTAGTAGGGCCCCGACTTTCTCGTTACTACCCGATCGAGGTTAGGCTTGGCACTTACTGGTACCACTGTGGTGTACTTATGCCCTTTCTTGCACATATTTTCCGTGTGCAGATCTAAGCACATCGACTCAACCATATCATTAGTGAGGCGAGGCAATCTCTAGAGACTTTAAGGTATATCTGATGCGTCCGCAGACTGAGGACTCCCTATCTACTCTCTCTTTTTAGTTATATACCTTCTGTACTTTTTCTTTTGTTTAGACACTCTGGAGTTAGAACACCTTGTAGTTATTCCACTGCTTATGATTTTATGAGATTCCGGATTTTGAGAAATGTAGTTTCAGTTTTAGGGTTTTTTTTGTATATGTCGAGCGGCATCTTAAACGTTTCATTATGTTATATATGCAGTTTTTGCCTAGTTTTATTCTGTTGTTTCTTTTTCCGCAATTTGTTAGGCTTACCAAGTCGTAGAGACTAGGTTCCATCACGATAGTTCACAGATGGTGAACTGGGGTCGTGACAAATTGGTACCAGGGCTCTAGGTTCATATGAGTCATGAATCACAAGACGATTTATTAGAGTCTTGCGGATCGGTACGGAGACATCTGTACTTATCTATGAGAGGCTATGTAACTGTTAGGAAAATTCCACTTTATTAGATTTCCTTATCGTTCGAGATTTTGATATCACAATTCTAAACTTCTATCTTCTATTCTCTCACAGATGATAAGCGTACGTGCTATCAGAGATGATCCGGCACCTGCGCCCCCTACTAGAGCCGTCAGAGGTTGGGGCTGGGGTAGAGGTCGAGGACGTGCACGCGGTACAACTAGAGAACCCGCACGAGCTACCACTGAGGATCCACTAGCAGCTCCCGCCGGAGCCTCTCCAACACTTCAGGAGACTCTAGCACAGTTCATGAGCATGTACACCACTCTGGCTCAGGCAAGGTTGCTTCCCTTTACTGCAGCCACTTCCCAGGCTAGGGGGAGCACAGACACCCGTCGCTCGCACTCATAAGAAACGAGTGAATGTTGATCAGGTCCCAGAGATTATTCATGTCCAACATGTAGCCTAGACCAGCCCGAGGATAGGGCAGCAGCTTCCGAGCATGAGCAGCGGAGGCTTGAGAGGTTCAATAAGTATAAGCCTGATGTATTCAGTGGTCTAGCATCAAATGATGCTCTGGGATTTTTAGATGAGTGATACCATATTCTCTGTACCATGGATATATCAGGATCGAGCGGGGTTTCCTTCACTACTTTCTAGCTTCGGGGAGCCGCTTATGTGTAGTGGCATACGTATGAGTTAGACAGTCCGGATGGGGAAGCTTCCCTATCTTGGACTCAGTTTTCAAATATCTTCCTAAGAGAGTATGTTCCTTAGAGACTTAGGGACGCATGGCGTGCAGAGTTTGAGCATTGACTCCAGGGTACTATGACTGTCTCGAAGTATGTTGTTCGTTACACTAGCTTGGCTGTACATGCACCAGCTTTGATTTCTCTTGTTCGTGAGACGGTTCGCCGGTTTATTGAGGGGCTCATTCCTAGCATCAGGTCTAGCATGGCTGGTGAGTTAGAGATGGATATTTCTTATCAGCAGGTGGTGAACATTGCTAGGAAAATAGAGGGTATGTATGCTCGGGACAGAGAGGAGAGGGAAGCCAAGAGGACTCGAGAGTCAGGCCATTATTCTGGTGTCCATTCCCCAGGTGTAGGTTGTCATGATAGGGGTTATATGAGTCACCACATTCATTCAGCTCTTCCAGTAGCCAGTGGTATTCCAGCTCCTCCTAGACCTCATTAGCCTTATTATGCACCTTTAGTATCTAGCGTGACAACTTCACAGGGTGCTTTTAGCGGTCAATCCAGCAGACTTGGCCCGAGCCAGTCATAGACGCCATGTCCTCTCAGAGCTTATTTTGAGTGTGGTGACACACGCCATGTGGTAAGACTTAAGAGGAGTGCACCTCCACAGACTTCTCAGCCATTACGCACTCTGTAGAGTTCTTAGGCTATGATTACAGCACCAATTGCTACCCATCCTGCTCAGCCAGCTAGAGGTGGAGGTCGGGGAGGTAGAGGTCGCCATAGAGGAGGAGGTCATGCCAGATATTATGCCCTTCCTGCCCGTACCGAGGTTGTCGCCTCTAACTCTGTCATCATAGATATTGTACTAGTTTGTCATAGAGATGCATCAGTTTTATTCGATCCAGGCTCCACCCATTCTTATGTGTCTTCTTATTTTGCCCTGCATTTGGGTGTATCTCGGTATTCCTTCAGTTCCCCTGTAGGAGATTCTCTTATTGTGGATCGCGTTTATCGGTCATGTGCGGTTGCTCTTAGTGGTTTTGAGACTAGAGCCGAATTATTGTTGCTCAGCATGGTAGATTTTGATGTTATCTTGGGCATGGACTGGTTGTCGCCCCATTATGCTATTCTTGATTGTCACGCCAAAACCGTGACACTGGCTATGCCAGGTGTACCGCGAGTTGAGCGGAGGGGTGTTTTATATCACACTCCCAGTAAATTTATTTATTTCCTTAAGGCTCAGTGAATGGTTGAGAAGGGGTGTGACGCGTATCTAGCTTATGTGAGAGATATCACTATCAACACCCCTATAGTTGATTCAGTCCCAGTAGTACGTGATTTCTCTTAGATGTGTATGTGCATTGATTACCGCCAGTTGATCAAAGTTACAACAATGAACCATTATCCTTTGCCTTGTATTGATGATTTGCTTGACTAGCTACATGGTGCACGAGTGTTTTCTAAGATTGACTTATATTCAGGCTACATCAGTTGAAGATGAGGGAGCCACATATCCTGAAGACTGCTTTCAAGACTCGGTATGGTCATTACGAGTTCCTTGTTATGTCATTTGGGCTGACAATGCCCCACCAACCTTCATGCATTTGATGCACAGTATGTTCCGGCCACATCTTGACTTATTCATCATTGTCTTTATTGATGATATTCTGGTATACTCCCTAAGTTGGGAGGATCATGAGCACCACCTGAGGATAGTGCTTCAGAATTTGAGAGAAAAGAAGTTATATGCAAATTTCTCGAAATGTGAGTTTTGGTTGGATTTCATGGCATTCATGGGTCATGTGGTGTCGAGTGAGTGGATAAAGGTGGATCCGAGGGAAGTGCAAGCATTCCATAGTTGGCCCAAACCATCCTCAGCTACCGAGATCTACAGTTTCCTTGGCTTGGCGGGTTATTATCGTCGATTTATTGAGGGGTTTTCATCTATTGCGGCACCTATGACAAGGCTAACCCAGAAGGGTGCTCCATTCTAGTGGATAGAAGAGTGTGAGGCGAGCTTCCAGAAGCTTAAGACAACTTTGACTATAGCCCCAGTTTTGATATTTACTACAGGTTCGGGGTCTTATACTCTATTGTGATGCCTCGAGGATTGGATTTGGAGCGATATTGATATAGGACAGTAGGGTGACTGCCTATGAGTCCAAATAGTTGAAGGTACATGAGAAGAATTATCTTTTCCATGATCTTGATTTAGCTGCAATTGTTCACGCCTTGAAGATCTGTCGTCATTATTTGTACGGTGTGCCTTGTGATATTTTTACTGGTCACCGGAGTTTGTAGAATCTGTTTAAGCAGAAGGACCTTAATTTGCACCAGGGGAGGTGGTTAGAGTTGTTGAAGGACTATGATATCACTATCTTGTATCCCTCGGGAATGGCCAATGTAGTGGCTAATGCTTTGAGTCTTCGGGCAGAGAGTTTGGGGAGTTTGGCTTATTTGCCAGTGGTAGAGAGGCCTATGGCGATGGATGTTTAGGCTTTAACCCATCAGTTTATGAGATTGGATCTTTCGGAGCCCAATCGGGTCCTTTCTTGTGTGTTTTCTCAGTCTTCCTTGTCTGATCGTATCAGGGAGCGTCAGTTTTACGACCCTCATTTGCTCGTCCTCAAGGAAAGGTTCTGCATGGTGATGCTAGAGATGTGACCATTGAGAATGATGGGGTATTGAGGATGTAGGTTTGGGTTTGTGTACCCAAAGTTGATAGGCTTCGAGAGTTGATTCTAGAGGAGGCCCACAGTTCGCGGTATTCCATCCATTCGGGTGCGGAGAAGATGTACCAAGATTTGAGGCAGAACTATTGGTGGAGGAAGATGACGAAAGATATAGTTGGGTTTGTAGCTTGGTGCCTCAATTGTCAGCAGGTAAAGTATGAGCACCAGAGACCGGGAAGGTTTCTTCATCAAATAGGGATTCCGGAGTGGAAGTGAGAAAGGATCACCATGGACTTCGTAGTTGGACTCTCACATATTTTGAGGATGTTCTATGCCATTTGGGTGCTTGTGGATCGACTGACCAAGTCTGTGCATTTCATTCCTGTGTGTACTACCTTTCTTCGGAGCGGTTGGCAGAGATTTATATCCGGGAGATGGTTCGTCTGCATGGTGTTTTGGTAACCATCATTTCAAATTGAGGTACTCAATTCGCATCATGGTTCTTGAGGGTCGTACATCATGAATTGGGTACTCGGGTGGAGTTGAGAACATCATTTCACCCTCAGACGAACGGACAGTCTGAGCGCACTATTCTGATTCTTGAGGATATGCTTCGTGCCTGTGTGATGGAGTTTGGAGGGTCTTGGGATCAGTTCTTGCCATTGGTAGAAATTTCCAACAACAACGGTTATCAGTCCAGCATTCAGATGGCACCGTATGAGGCATTATATAGTAGGTGGTGTAGATCTCCGGTGGGTTGGTTCGAGCCGGGTGAGGCGAGATTATTGGGCACAGACTTAGTTTTGGATTCTTTGGAGAAGGTTAAGATAATTCAGGATAGACTTCGCACAGCCCAGTCCAGATAGAAGAGGTATGCAGACCGGAAGTTTCGTGATGTTTCCTATATGGTTGGAGAGCGGGTCTTGCTTCGGGTTTCGCCTATGAAGGGCGTTATGACATTTGGGAAGAAAGGGATATTGAGTCTGAGGTTTATTGGTCCTTTTGAGATATTGAGACGGGTTGGGGAGGTTTCTTATGAGCTTGCCTTACCTCCCAACTTCGCAGAATTCATCTGGTATTTCATGTTTCGATGCTCCGGAGGTATCACGGTGATCTGTCGCACGTGTTGGATTTCAGCTCAGTTCAGTTTGAAAAGGATCTATCTTATGTTGAGGAGCCAGAGGCCATATTGGACAGGAAGGTTCGAAGGTTGAGGACAAAGAACATTGCATGAGTGAAGGTTTAGTGGCAGGGTCAACCGGTCGAGGAGGCGACATGGGAGACCGAGCTGGATATGTGCAGTCGTTACCCTCATCTTTTCACTACTTGAGCTATATCTCTATGCTCGTTCAAGTATGAATGAATATTTAAGTTTGGGGGAATGTAATGACCCGACCGCTCGTTTTAAGAATTAATGCCCCAATTCCCTATTAACTGCATTCCCCGTATGTGTTTCTGCTATTGTGAGTTCTCGGGAGGATTTATTTGGAGTTCTGGAGAGTTTTAGTACACTTAGTCCCCAAATGAGAGTTTAAGTTTTAGAATTTAAACCATAGTCACATCAGGGTAAAGACAGCCTCAGAATGGAATTACGTTGGTTCTGTTTGCTCCATTAGGTGATTTCAGGCTTAGGGGTGTGGTCGGATTGTGTTTTGGAGGTGCACAGCTTATTTAGGCTTGAAATGTCAAAACTTGAGTATTTGAAGTTTCTGGTTCAATGGTGAGATTTTGATCCAGCAGTCGGAATGGAACTCCAAGAGTGGAAGTAGCTCCGTAGTGTTAAATGTGACATGTGTGCAAAATTTCAGGTCATTCGGACGAGGTTTGATAGACTTTTTGATCAAAAGTGGAAATTGGAAGTTCTGGAAATCCTTAGGCTTGGATTCGAGAGTGATTTGTGGTTTTAGTATTGTTTGATGCGATTCGAAGGTTATAATTGTAAGAAGAAAAAAACGTTACGTTGGTACTCGGTTGAGTAAGGTACCGGGTGCCCGTCGCGGCCCATCGGTTTCGGTCGTGACAAAAGTGGTATTAAAGCAGTTCTGTCCTAGGGAGTCTACAAGTCGTGTCTAGTAGAGTCTTGTTTATAAGTATGTAGAGCACCACACTTATAAGCAGGAGGCTACAAGGCATTTAATATTGTCACTCTTTCTTCTTACTCTAGATCGTGGGGCAGAGCCCAATCATGGGAATTCAAATTCCTAAATCCTATTCGTAATAAGACGATACCTATATGTGGAAAGAAGGTTGGAAAGAGAGATTGTTTTGGAAGAATTGAGTCAGAGGAACTCCATTTTTGCATCATGCTTATGATGAATAAATATAACGTATTCGGCAAATCATGTGTATACTAAGATGTGTAAGTTTCTTTATAAAGATTCCAAAGGCAAGAATGCTTATCCACTCTTACGGTAAAAATGAACAAGAGAATCGGAAGGTAGATACAAGTTTCAGCAAGTAAAAGAAGAAAGGTGAAGAAGGGTACGAGGCACCATTTAATGAAGGTTAACAACGTTTATAATTAAGGCAGAGGAACATAAGCTTTTTGAATTATATTCAATAAGTAACAGAGGTATATACAACTAGTCGCACCCCTTTTAGATATTCCCTATGAGGGTTAACAAAAGTAGTATAAGAAGATATGATGGATGAATTGATTGCGTCAGTTGACATTTCCGAAGATATTGCAAATATACTAATAGATCTCTTTATGAGACACCTAGATGGTGCACTCTAAAATAGTGTAGCCAGATATGAGTACTACAAAGACATGCAATATAAGCCTTGAAGGGATAAATATTACCTTAGTGTTGCTTGTGTCCCTAGTAAAGCGAGATCGTTAAACAACTTGATGAGCCATTGGATGGAATAATGGAAAGCTAAAAGCGAAAGAATGTCGTATTGAAGTTTTCAGAAGAAAAGGGATATGCAGAAATATTAGCAAAGTCATGAGAAGAGAGATAAGGAAGCATTATGAATAAGGTGTGATACATGGATAAAAACGGTAGAGTGTTACAGAACCTATAGTCAATGAAGGAAGAGACGAATGGTGATTGGCCTTAAGACAACGAAAGAATATAGGCATAAGGTTATATCCTCATTTCGAGAAATAAGTTCGTGACTCCAACGCGACTACCAGAGGGGAGAGTTAATCCCTATAGTAACAGAAATCAGTATGGATTGGTGAACAAGGCAAACTAAACATGAATTATGGACTGAGTTACTGGTGATAGTCGCCATCATAAGAATTTCAGATTTTGTTCCGCCAATAATAGAATGGACGACAAAAGAAGATTCATGAGAAATTTAGAGAATGGTCATCCAAGGAGACGCTTCCCTAAAGCAAGCAATGTGAGCAAAGTTAAGCTTAAGAGATTGTATGTGCCAGTTACGTTAAGTGCAACCCTCACGAGTAAGGGAATTTGTCATTTTTGGTACAGAAGGATTGCTGTAAGGGGAGTAAAGATCATTGGTGTTGAGAAAAGACGACAAAGATGAGGAGGTAAAATATCTATAGGTAGATATTCGTGGATTCAGCTCCTAGTACACCCCTAAAGGGGGAATATGGAGTGATGTTGCATTAAGTCAGAATTAAGTGGTTCTAATGACTATGGAATAGTAAAGGAAGAATGTGATAAATGAAAAAGGAATGAGATGGCACTTATCCAAATCTTACAAATATGCTACGATTCAAGAATATTGTGCAAGCATGACATCAAGGAGAGGAAGTAAAGGTTCCTTCCCGAGATATTATTAATAAATAAGGAGTTAGTACAATACGTAAGTTAAAACAAAGTAAATAACCCGAGAAGGATTATGAGGAATATTGATATGAGAATGGGGCAATGAGTAGTTAGTAATTGGTCAGGGAGATCCTAGTTATGGCTAAATAAGAGGTTACAGATGAGTGATCATATCGTGTAAGATAAACATAGTAGAACCCAACATGGAGAATTTAGCCTCAGAAAATATCATTATAATACTTGAGATATATTCAAACAAGAGTCGGGGTAGTTAAATATACCATATGAGTGTTACGGAAATAAAAGATAGTTCCATGGGAAGACAGTCAAAACTTCAATTCAGAAACAGTCATACGAGCAGATGAATATGGAGGTAAGTAACTAAGGATAATTACAAGTGAGCATGAACATCAAAAAAAATTCTATCGGGAATACGATATAATAAGCTCGCATCTTTACAAGAGTTAGAGGTTCTTGACTAAGTACTACGGGAAAAGACTAACTGAGGAAATAAGGAATAAGGCTTCAACCTCAGTACAACGACCTAAAGAGGAGATGGTCGTGTGACAACAGTCTCAAAACAACATTGTATGCACTCCCTAAGTAAGTGGAACCTACAATGGCTAATGAACAGGGAGTAAAATCAGGAATGATACTCAGGATCATATGAGTTGTATGGAATTTCAATATATATGGGCATTAAGATAAGCTAACTATGGACGCAACAAGGGGGCAGAAAGATCGAGAAGAGTAATAGCTTATATTGAAAGAAATCTAAGACGGAACAAAAGAATTATTTGGTCAATGATCCAAAGTTAGTAGGGGAACTAAAACAATCCCGAGATACGCCCAAATGGGGGTAATAAGAGGACACACAAGAATAAATGGAGCCTGGATTGACTAAAATCAATGCATCTCTATGACAAACTAGGACAACACCTGTGATGACAGAATCGGAGGCGACAGCCTCGGTACAGGAAGGAAGGGCATAATATCTATCCTAGCCTCCCCCTCTAGGGTGACTTCTACCTCCTCGGCCTTCACCTCTAGCTGGATCGGCAAGTGGGGAGACAACTGGTGTTGTGATCATAGCCTGGGAACTCTGTAGAGCACGCTGTGACTGAGAAGTCTGTGGAGGTGCACCCCTCCTAAGACTGAGGCAAACCCTCACCATATTGTGTATGTCGCGACACTCAAAAAAAGCTCAGGGAGGACGTGGAGGTTCTGACTGGCTCGGGCCAGGTCTGCTAGTCTGACCCCTGAAAGCACCCCGTGTAGGAGGTGCACTTGATGTTGGAGGTGTCTAATCATGCTCCTGAGGTCTAGGAGGAGTTGGAATACCACTGGCTGCTGGAAGAGCTGAGTGAATGGTGCGACTCATACAACCCCTACCATGACGAACTGCAGCTGGAGCACGGGCACCAGAATAATGGCCTGACTGTCTAGACCTCTTGGCCTCCCTCTCGCCTCTATACCGAGCATGTATACCCTCTACTCTTCTAGTAATGCTCACCACCTACTGATGAGAAATATCCATCTCCAACTCCCGAGCAATGGCAGACCTGATCCTAGGAATGACCCCTCAATAAACCGACAAACTCTCTCACGAACTGTAGAAACCAAGGTTGGTGCATGCCTAGACTAGTCTGTGAAACAGACAAAATTCTCCGAAATAGTCATAGTACCCTTGCGAAAATACTCAAAATCTGCGCGACATACGTCCCTAAGGCTCAGAGGAACATACTCACTCAAAAACATATCTGAAAATTGGGTCCATGTAAGGGAAGCTGCCTCAGCTAGGCTGTCCAACTCATAAGTACGCCACCACTAATAGGCTGCTCCTCGAAGATGGAAGGTAGTGAAACAAACCCCACTCGATCCTAATATACCCATAGTACGAAGGATATGGTAGCACTCCTCTAGAAATCCCAGAGCGTCATATGATACTAGACAACTTAATACATGAGGCTTGTACTTCTTGAACCTTTCAAACCTCTAATGCTCATCCTCGGAATTTGCGGCCTAATCCTCGGGCTGAACTGGGGCCACAGGAGATACCGGTAAAACCTCTTAAATCTGATCAACCTAGACCCGCTGCTCAGGAGTGCAGGCAGCAGGAGTCTGTGTTTCTACCCCAGCCTGGGATGTGTCTTCAGCAAGGGGAATCAACCCTACTTGAGCTAGGGCGGGATACATGCTGAACTGTGCAAGGGTCACCTAAAGAGCTGAAATAGTAGTAGCAGTAGGCATATCAGGTGCCTGGGCTCTAGCTGGAGCTGTTGGTGGCTCCTCGGTAGCAGCTCGCGTAGGTGCTTTGGCGGCACCACATGCGCATCCTCGGCCTCTACCCCGGCCCTGACCTCTTACGGCTCTAGCAGGGGGCGTGGGTGCTTGGTCATCTCCAGTAGCACGTGTCCTCACCATCTGTGAGAGAATAGAAGATAGAGATTCAGAATTTTGATATCAAAAATCTCGCAAGATAAGGAAATCAAATGAAGTGAAATTTTCTTAACAGTTACATAGCCTCTCGTAGATAAGTACAGATGTCTCTGTACTGGTCTGCGAGACTCTAATAAATCGGCTTGTAATTCATGACTTCTATGAATCTAGAGCTCCGATACCAACCTATCACGACCCAAGTTCGCCCGACGTGAACTATCGCGACGGCACCTAGTCCTACGACTAGGTAAGCCTAACAA
>MU698458.1:6391-31825 GCA_026770625.1 Nicotiana glauca | reverse complement strand
ATATTGTTCAAAACTGCTTGAGCAAGATTTTAAGTATATTCAATACTTGGGATGATAATGAAATCGGTGCCAGAATAATAAGAAGGATTAAAAAATATACCTTGAATTTATGGCTACTATCTCAATATCCAAATAATTCAAAATACAATAAAATAAATCAAGCAGAGCGTGACACAAAATACAAAGCCGATGTGAACTTTCGGTGACTCATTGGCAAGTATTTCTTGTTTTAAGCTGATAGAGATTGGACTCCTAACAACATGTTTTTCCTAGATCCATGATATTTACCCCTGAGAAAAACCTATAGAAATTTCATAAGGATATCATATATGTGGCTTGTTGGTTCACCTTGGTTAAAATAAGCAATATAGGCTCAACTACTGCATGGATTCCCGAAATTTGAGTGATACAAAAAACATAAATGGAATTTGCATCACCAACATTTGTAATTATCCTTGTATAGTTTTGATTCTCCGCTCCAAGTAAAATGCAGAAAAAAGGATAGTTCGGCTCCGTCTCAGACAGGGGCAAAGCTGCAGTCTATTACATTGTGTATATAGGTAATGGGCTATTATAATATAACTATTACATTGCATTTTCTTAATCTGTATACAAAACTGTGATACTGATAAAAAATAATTAATGGTGGATTGTATATGAGAAACAACACTGGGACATATGAAACATAAAGTCACCCAATTGTTATATAAAGAGTGCCAAGAATTTGAACCCTAAAACAAATCACACAAGTTAATTTCTTCCCCTGATCACCGGAAACTTATTCATCATAAACTCTCTTATTATGGTGTAAATTTGAATAGGAAATTTTCACTTTTTAATTTTGTTTTATATGTTTTACATAAATTTTAACAATACATAAGATTTTTAAAAAGTTTTTACAAATTAACAGAAGATGCACGTGTAGAGCACAAGATGCACGTGAGGCGCACACTAAAACTAGTTTTATTTGATTTACTTAAGACATTTAATTAAGGCTTTGTTTTAGGCCACCAATTCAATTTCGAATTGAAATGATTTTGGAAGATTAGAAAAATTATAAGGATATAGTCAAAGCCGAAGCCAAGCAACGACGGTGCGAGACATCACTTCTTCTCAACTCTTTTAAGAGTTAGAAGATGTGCTTATCTATATAAGCACAAGTATTTTCTTTGCATGTTTCCAATGAGAGACAAAGTACCTTAGTAAAAGGAACACTTTAAATTTTTTATTTTCCTCCAAATATTTTCCCTTTATTTCCCACTAACATTTCTTTAATAAATTAGATAAAAACCCAACAACAGTTACTAGTTATAATATTTCCTCCAAATGAAATGTAAATTAAACTAATATTTGGTTTTAGAAAATATTTAATTTCCTCTCGATGGGTTAAATTAAACTACTCAAAATAACCAAGGACACTTGAATTCAATTTACATTGTTTAAAACTGCTTGAGCAAGATTTTAAGTATATTCAATACTTGAGATGACANAAAATTAAATGTTAAAACTAAGATTAGATTAATGGAATACAACTAGAAAGAGATTAGGAATCGCTACCCACTGATTTCCTCTTCAAAATCTTCCCAAAATCACCTTACCCCGAGCTCTAAAATTTATTTTCCAAGTCATGAACTCAAACCCTCCATTTTTCATATTTCTGCCAAGCGATTTCCGCTTCTGTGATCATGGGATGACTGCACCTGCGCCCCCATTTTTGCGGCAAATAACTCACACCTGCGATATTTCATTAAACGTCCAAAATTTTGCATATGCACCCACTTACTCGCAGATGCGGTCGGCTTCTGCGGTCCTTGGGCCATATCTGCGACCAACTCCACTCAAGCCTTAGACCGCACCTGCGGTTCCAAAACCTCTTCTGTGTTACCGCTCCAAAACTCAAAACGAATCCTCCAGGCAACTCACAATAGCATAAACAAACATAGGAAAAATATTTAATAGGGGATCGGGGCGTTAATTCTTAAAATGACTGGTTAGGTCGTTATATTTTTTTAGACTTTAATTTAGGCCACCAATTCAATTACAAATTGAAATGATTTTGGAAGAGTAGAAAAATCATAAGGATATAGTCAAATCCGAAGCCAAGAAACAACGGCGCGAGATACCACTTCTTCTCAACTCTTTTAAGAGCTAGAAGATGTGCTTGTTTATATAAGCACAAGTATTTTATTTTTATTTTTCGATGAGGGACTAAGTGCCTTAGTAAAAGGAACACTTTAAATTTTTCGATTTCCTCCAAGTCTTTTCTCTCTATTTTCCATTCAAACTTTTTTATTAAATTAGATAAAAACCCCACAACAGTTACTAGAAATAATATTTTCTTCGAATGAAATGTAAATTCAACTAACATTTGGTTTTAGAAAATATTTAATTTCCTCTCGATTGGTTAAATTAAACTACTCAAAATAACCAAGGATACATGGATTCAATTTATATAATTTATATTGTTCAAAACTGCTTGAGCAAGATTTTAAGTATATTCAATACTTGGGATGATAATGAAATCGGTGCCAGAATAATAAGAAGGATTAAAAAATATACCTTGAATTTATGGCTACTATCTCAATATCCAAATAATTCAAAATACAATAAAATAAATCAAGCAGAGCGTGACACAAAATACAAAGCCGATGTGAACTTTCGGTGACTCATTGGCAAGTATTTCTTGTTTTAAGCTGATAGAGATTGGACTCCTAACAACATGTTTTTCCTAGATCCATGATATTTACCCCTGAGAAAAACCTATAGAAATTTCATAAGGATATCATATATGTGGCTTGTTGGTTCACCTTGGTTAAAATAAGCAATATAGGCTCAACTACTGCATGGATTCCCGAAATTTGAGTGATACAAAAAACATAAATGGAATTTGCATCACCAACATTTGTAATTATCCTTGTATAGTTTTGATTCTCCGCTCCAAGTAAAATGCAGAAAAAAGGATAGTTCGGCTCCGTCTCAGACAGGGGCAAAGCTGCAGTCTATTACATTGTGTATATAGGTAATGGGCTATTATAATATAACTATTACATTGCATTTTCTTAATCTGTATACAAAACTGTGATACTGATAAAAAATAATTAATGGTGGATTGTATATGAGAAACAACACTGGGACATATGAAACATAAAGTCACCCAATTGTTATATAAAGAGTGCCAAGAATTTGAACCCTAAAACAAATCACACAAGTTAATTTCTTCCCCTGATCACCGGAAACTTATTCATCATAAACTCTCTTATTATGGTGTAAATTTGAATAGGAAATTTTCACTTTTTAATTTTGTTTTATATGTTTTACATAAATTTTAACAATACATAAGATTTTTAAAAAGTTTTTACAAATTAACAGAAGATGCACGTGTAGAGCACAAGATGCACGTGAGGCGCACACTAAAACTAGTTTTATTTGATTTACTTAAGACATTTAATTAAGGCTTTGTTTTAGGCCACCAATTCAATTTCGAATTGAAATGATTTTGGAAGATTAGAAAAATTATAAGGATATAGTCAAAGCCGAAGCCAAGCAACGACGGTGCGAGACATCACTTCTTCTCAACTCTTTTAAGAGTTAGAAGATGTGCTTATCTATATAAGCACAAGTATTTTCTTTGCATGTTTCCAATGAGAGACAAAGTACCTTAGTAAAAGGAACACTTTAAATTTTTCATTTTCCTCCAAATATTTTCCCTTTATTTCCCACTAACATTTCTTTAATAAATTAGATAAAAACCCAACAACAGTTACTAGTTATAATATTTCCTCCAAATGAAATGTAAATTAAACTAATATTTGGTTTTAGAAAATATTTAATTTCCTCTCGATGGGTTAAATTAAACTACTCAAAATAACCAAGGACACTTGAATTCAATTTACATTGTTTAAAACTGCTTGAGCAAGATTTTAAGTATATTCAATACTTGAGATGACAATGAAATCGGTGCCAGAATAATAAGAAGGATTAGAAAATATGCCTTGAATTTATGGATACTATCTCAATTTCAAAATAATTTAAAATACAATAAAATAAATCAACCAGAGTGGCACGAAATACAAAGCCGATATGAACTTCCGATGACTCTGTTGGCAAGTATTCCTTGTTTTATGCTGATAGAAATTGGACTCCTAACAAAATGCTTTTTTGAGATCCATGATAAAACCTCTAGAAATTTCACAAGGATATCATACATGTGGCTTGTTAGTTCACCTTGGTGACAATAATCCATATAGGCTCAACTACTGCGTGAACTCTAGGAATTTCAAATATGTTTTTACTTATTTTAAGTTTGAACATCCTTAAAGAAATTTTTAACTTGAATATGCTTGACAATAATAAGAAACTGACACTTTAACGCACAATATAGTTTACACTGGCAGATAGCAACGTGCTTGGGAGGAGATTCAATGTGAACAATATTGTTTGGTGAATTATAAGCTCATGATATCAAATCACGTGACCGATCATTTTGGACCAAACCATTTATATTCTCTAAATACAAATCATGATAACTAAGGAGACTCATTAAATTGTAACAAAACAAGCGTAGTGCAATGCAACATAAATTCTGCGAGTTTGGCTAACATCACGAAAGTTTGCATTTAAGTATGTTTTTTTTCTTGTTTCCTGCTCAGTGTCTAGTATCAGGACCTGATTAAATTCGGTTTTACATCGTAAAATCCTATATTAGGTGGGGGAGGGGGTAGGGGGAAACCACTTTCTAACTGAAAAATTGTGTTTTCCGGTCACTATAATTTTTGTGCGAGTAAAAGTTTTATGATTTTGGTGTGAGAAAATATAGTTATATAACTTTGGTGATTTTTCTTTATAGTTATATGATATTTTGTGAAGTTTACCCGAAAAGAAAGGCACTTGGATTCCTTGGAAGGGCGTACATCCTACCTTTCTCATACCTCACTTGTGGAAATACACTGGCCCTTTGTTATTGGGTTCATAGTTACTATTACGCGGCGCCTTCGTGAGATTCTTTAGAAGGGCGATGTAAGGCTAAGTAACTGATGTCAGTGCAGTTACTATCTGCTAACTGAGGTTCCATCTATACACTAAACAAGATTGTCAGTGTCGTATGAAAAAACCAATGTCAAGAGAAATTGAGAAAACAGAAATGAGAATTGAGAATGAAAGAAATCTTGATTGCACTAATAAAAGCTATTACAGAAAAGCAACACGATGTCGTGGGGGAGAGACACCGGTACAGAGAATTGTTTTCTTGCTAGAGAGTTTTATTGTTTGGTCCCCGTAATAGTGCTAAAAAAAATAAACTAAAGTTACAAGACTTGACTTAACTAAGCTAGAGAATCATAATGGGAGTACATAAAATAAAACTACGCTATATTTATAATGAAGAGGACTTAATTTTCTACAAGGTCAAAACAAGTCCATTGTCAGCAACCTTGTCTTTGGTATCACGGTCTGCCATGCGGTGCTGTTGGCATCTGCCTATGGCTAGGCGCTGGCGAAGGTTATCGATGGGGAGACATAGGCACATGCGCGCATGTCACTTGGAGCAACCAAGACCACAGGGCCATCCATGGGGCTAGGCCTTGGGAGGCTTACTAGGGTGCCATGAGGTGCATCCAAGGGGTCATGTGGCGCTGAAAAGCCGCCCATGACAGTTACATATGAATTACATTGGAAGAAATTACATATAACGACCTGGTCAGTCGTTTTAAAAATTAACATCCCGATTCCTTTTTAACTGCATTCCTCGTGAGTGTTTCTGCTATTGTAAGTTGTCGGGAGGATTTATTTGGAGTTTTTGAGAGTTTTGGGACACTTAGTCCCTAAATAAGAGTTTAAGTTTTAGAATTTGGACCGTAGTTGGAGCAGTGTAGAGACGGTCTCTGAATGGAATTATGTTGGTTTCGTTAGCTCCATTGGGTAATGTCGGGCTTAGGGACGTATCCGGATTGTGTTTTGGGGGTCCACAGCTTATTTAGGATTGAGATACAGAAAGTTAACTTTTGAAGTTTCCGGTTCGATTGTGAGATTTCGATATAGGGGCCAGAATGGAATTTAGAGACTTTGAGTAGCTCCGTAGTATTGAATGTGACGTGTGTGCAAAATTTCAGGTCATTCGGACGAGGTTTGATAGACTTTTTGATCAAAAACGGAAATTGGAAGTTTTGGAAATCCTTAGGCTTGGATTGGAGAGTGATTTGTGGTTTTAGGGTTGTCTGATGTGATTTGAAGGTTGGAATAAGTTTGTTTGTTGTTTTAGGATTGATTGGCAGGTTTGGTTGAAGTCCAGGGAGCCTCATGTGAGTTTCGAGTGCTTAACGGAAGTTGAATTGGACTTAGGAAAAATTTAATGTTGGCTGAACCTGTCATAACTGCACCTGCGTGAATGGGACCGCAGATGCAGTGCCACACAAGCAGCTGGGTGGCAATAGAAGCGGGATTTGGACAGGCTCCAAAAATCGCAGGTGCGAGAAGGCGAACGCACCTACGAGACTGCAGGTGCGGATGTTGGGTTTTAATGAAATGTCATGGATGCGACTTGAGTTCTGCAGGTGCGGTCCCAGGGCCGCAGATGCGGTTCCACTGTTCAGAAAAAGAGGCAGAACGAGGGTTTAATCTCAAAATTTGGAAATTTGATTTGGGAGCTCGGGATTGGCGATTTTGAGAGACATTTTCACCTAGGTGTTTTGGATAAGTAATTCTTACTCGATTTTGGTTAATTTCCACGAATCTATGCTTAAATTCATTCTTTAAATTTGAATTTGGGGTGAAAGTTTGGAGAAAAATTAGGAAAAGTTCTTAGGCCTAATTTTGGATTTTTGATCAAGATTTGGATGTCGAATTAGAGTGACTTCAATATATATATGAACTCGTGAGAGTGTAAGAATTTCGAATTTGTAAATTTTACCCGATTTCGAGACGTGGACCCGAGGGACTTTTTGGGCGCTTTTCCCAATTTCACATATTAGCTTCGAATTAATTACTCTAATTAGTTATTTGAAGTTATATTTACATTATGCATTTACTTTGAATAGATTTGGGCTATTCGAAGTCGGATACTCGTGGCAAGAACATGGTATTGCGTTGATTGAACGGGCTCGAGGTAAGTGGCTTGTCTATCCTTGTGTGGGGAACATTACCCCTAGGATTTGGTATTGTTGTTATATGAATGCCCTGTACGTGAGGGGATGAGTGCGTACACGTTCTAATTGTTGGAAACCCGTTTTCATTAAGTAAATTAACTAAGTTTTTCTCGCTTCTTGAACATTACTAGTACTTTAAGCCTACTGTGTAGTATAGGGAAGCATGATTACGTGAATTAAGTGTCCTATCTGCTTAAAAGGTTTATGTGAATTTTATGCAGCATGTTAGAATTAAAGTCTCTTTTTTCTTGGTACGAACTTGAATGAAATTGTGGATTCTTTCCTTGAGATTGTTGCGTTTCTATTATAGGACTATGGATGAGTATTCCGGGACATCCCCTGCACATATATTAATTTGGACTGTAGTGTGAGATACCGAGAGATCCCCAGCATATATATTGAGGTAAGAGATCCGTGGGATACCGAGAGATCCCCAGTATATATATATTGAGGATACTAAGAGATCCTTAGAATACCGAGAGATCCCCATCACATATATTGAGGATACTAAGAGATCCTCGAAATATCGAGAGATCCCCAGCACATATATTGAGGATACTAAGAGATCCTCAGGATACCACGAGATCTCCAGCATATATATTGAGGATACTAAGACATCTTCGGGGTACCGAGTGATCCCCGGCACATATATTCAGGATACTAAGAGATCCTCAAGTATTTATATTCGGGACTACGGGACGGGATCCCGAGAGATCCCCTATCGATATTTCTGTGTACTGAGTGTGTATTGTGTGTGTTTTCTTCTCATTTTACTGATATTGTTTTGATTCTACTGTTGTACCTTACACTATCTTACTTTGTCTTATATATTTATAACTAGTAGGGCCCCGACTTTCTCGTTACTACCCGATCGAGGTTAGGCTTGGCACTTACTGGTACCACTGTGGTGTACTTATGCCCTTTCTTGCACATATTTTCCGTGTGCAGATCTAAGCACATCGACTCAACCATATCGTTAGTGAGGCGAGGCAATCTCTAGAGACTTTAAGGTATATCTGATGCGTCTGCAGACTGAGGACTCCCTATCTACTCTCTATTTTTAGTTATATACCTTCTGTACTTTTTCTTTTGTTTAGACACTCTGGAGTTAGAACACCTTGTAGTTATTCCACTGCTTATGATTTTATGAGATTTCGAATTTTGAGAAATGTAGATTCAGTTTGAGGGTTTGTATTGTATATGTCGCGCGGCATCTTAAACGTTTCATTATGTTATTTATGCAGTTTTTGCCTAGTTTTATTCTGTTGTTTCTTTTTCCGCAATTTGTTAGGCTTACCTAGTCGTAGAGACTAGGTTCCATCACGATAGTTCACAGATGGTGAACTGGGGTCGTGACAAATTGGTACCAGGGCTCTAGGTTCATATTAGTCATGAATCACAAGACGATTTATTAGAGTCTTGCGGATCGGTGCGGAGACATCTGTACTTATCTACGAGAGGCTATGTAACTGTTAGGAAAATTCCACTTTATTAGATTTCCTTGTCGTTCGAGATTTTGGTATCACAATTCTAAACTTCTATCTTCTATTCTCTCACAGATGGTAAGCGTACGTGCTATCAGAGATGATCCAGCACCTGCGCCCCCTACTAGAGCCGTTAGAGGTTGGGGCTGGGGTAGAGGTCGAGGACGTGCACGCGGCACAACTAGGGATTTAATAAGCTCGCATCTTTACAAGAGTTAGAGGTTCTTGACTAAGTACTACGGGAAAAGACTAACTGAGGAAATAAGTAATAAGGCTTTAACCTCAGTACAACGACCTAAAGAGGAGATGGTCGTGTGACAACAGTCTCAAAACAACATTGTATGTACTCCCTAAGTAAGTGGAACCTACAATGGCTAATGAACAGGGAGTAAAATCAGGAATGATACTCAGGATCATATGAGTTGTATGGAATTTCAATATATATGGGCATTAAGATAAGCTAACTATGGACGCAACAAGGGGGCAGAAAGATCGAGAAGAGTAATAGCTTATGTTGAAAGAAATCTAAGACGGAACAAAAGAATTATTTGGTCAATGATTAAAAGTTAGTAGGGGAACTAAAACAATCCCGAGATACGCCCAAATGGGGGTAATAAGAGGACACACAAGAATAAATGGAGCCTGGATTGAATAAAATCAATGCATCTCTATGACAAACTAGGACAACACCTGTGATGACAGAATCGGAGGCGACAGCCTCGATACGGGAAGGAAGGGCATAATATCTATCCTGGCCTCCCCCTCTAGGGTGACTTCTACCTCCTCGGCCTTCACCTCTAGCTGGATCGGCAAGTGGGGAGACAACTGGTGTTGTGATCATAGCCTGGGAACTCTGTAGAGCACGCTGTGACTGAGAAGTCTGTGGAGGTGCACCCCTCCTAAGACTGAGGTAAACCCTCACCATATTGTGTATGTCGCGATACTCAAAAAAAGCTCAAGGAGGACGTGGAGGTTCTGACTGGCTCGGGCCAGGTTTGCTAGTCTGACCCCTGAAAGCACCCCGTGTAGGAGGTGCACTTGATGTTGGAGGTGTATAATTATTCTCCTGAGGTCTAGGAGGAGCTGGAATACCACTGGCTGCTGGAAGAGCTAAATGAATGGTGCGACTCATATAACCCCTACCATGACGAACTGCAGCTGGAGCACGGGCACCAGAATAATGGCCCGACTGTCTAGACCTCTTGGCCTCCCTCTCGCCTCTATACCGAGCATGTATACCCTCTACTCTTCTAGTAATGCTCACCACCTACTGATGAGAAATATCCATCTCCAACTCCCGAGCCATGACAGACCTGATCCTAGGAATGACCCCCTCAATAAACAGACAAACTCTCTCACGAACTGTAGAAACCAAGGTTGGTGCATGCCTAGACTAGTTTGTGAAACAGACAAAATTCTCCGAAATAGTCATAGTACCCTTGCGCAAATACTCAAAATCTGCGCGACATACGTCCCTAAGGCTCAGAGGAACATACTCACTCAAAAATATATCTGAAAATTGGGTCCATGTAAGGGAAGCTGCCTCAGCTAGGCTGTCCAACTCATAAGTACGCCACCACTAATAGGCTGCTCCTCGAAGATGGAAGGTAGTAAAACAAACCCCACTCGATCCTAATATACCCATAGTACGGAGGATATGGTAGCACTCCTTTAGAAATCCCAGAGCGTCATATGATACTAGACAACTTAATACATGAGGCTTGTAGTTCTTGAACCTTTCAAACCTCTGATGCTCATCCTCGGAATTTGCGGCCCAATCCTCGGGCTGAACTGGGGCCACAGGCGATACCGGTAAAACCTCTTAAATCTGATCAACCTAGACCCGCTTCTCAGGAGTGCAGGCAGCGGGAGTCTGTGTTTCTACCCCAGCCTGGGATGTGGCTTCAGCAAGGGGAATCAACCCTACTTGAGCTAGGGCGGGATACATGCTGAACTGTGCAAGGGTCACCTAAAGAGCTGAAATAGTAGTAGCAGTAGGCATATCAGGTGCCTGGGCTCTAGCTGGAGCTGTTGGTGGCTTCTCGGTAGCAGCTCGCGTAGGTGCTTTGGCGGCACCACATGCGCATCCTCGGCCTCTACCTCGGCCCTGACCTCTTACGGCTCTAGCAGGGGGCGTGGGTGCCTGGTCTTCTCCGGTAGCACGTGTCCTCACCATCTGTGAGAGAATAGAAGATAGAGATTCAGAATTTTGATATCAAAAATCTCGCAAGATAAGGAAATCAAATGAAGTAAAATTTTCTTAACAGTTACATAGCCTCTCGTAGATAAGTACAGATGTCTCTGTACTGGTCTACGAGACTCTAATAAATCGGCTTGTAATTCATGACTTCTATGAATCTAGAGCTCCGATACCAACCTATCACGACCCAAGTTCGCCCGACGTGAACTATCGCGACGGCACCTAGTCCTACGACTAGGTAAGCCTAACAAATAGTGGAAAAAGGAAACAAAATACAAAACTAGCAAAAACTGCAGATAAAACATAATAAAAAGGTTAAGGATGCCGCTCGGCATATACAAATACACACTCTCGAAACTGAATTAACTCCCAAAATACGAAATCTCATGAAATCACAAGTTGTAGATACTAAATAGCATTCTAACTCCAAAATATCTAATCAAAAGAAAGTACAGAAGGTTTATAGCTAAAAGAGAGAATAGAGAGGGACTCCTCGGTCTGCGGACGCGATAGATATACCTCGTAGTCTCTGAAGATCGCCTCACCTCACAAATAATATGGCTGAACCGAATAACATGGATCTGTACACAAAAAACATGTGCAGGAAAGGGCATGAGCATACCTCAGTAGTACCGAGTAATTGCCAAGCCTAACCTCGATCGAGTAGTGACGAGGAAGGACAAGGCCCTACTTGTTATATATATATATATATATATATATATATATATATATATATATATAAAATGAGGTAAAACAGTATGAAGTGAGACAATATAACTAAAGACACTCACAGTTGATAAAGAGTAAAATCACTGACATAATATACTCAGTACTCACAGATAGCAACATGGGATCTACCAGGATATCGTCCCTTAGTCCTAAATATAAATATATAGGGCAAACTCTCAAAATATCAATCCGTAGTCCCAAAGAAAATATCCAATACAAAGGAATCTCCCGGGTGTCATCCCGTAGTCCAAAACGTAAAAGTACAGGGGGATCTTCCGGAATACCGATCCGTAGTCCCAAATTAAACACGCATGGGGATCTCTCGAGATATCCTCCCGTAGTCCCAAAGTAAACGCACAACATTCTTAGTAAGAATTTACAGTTCTATTCGAGAATTAAACAGGAAATTCTACTCTAACATGCTGCACATAGTACAAGTAGGGAATTAAAGCAGGTAAGACAATTAAATCAGTTAAGAATGCTTTTCCTAAACTAAACAAGAGGCTTCAAGTACAAGTATTGCTAAATTACAAGAAAACACAGATATTTACTTAATGAAAATGGTATTTATCAATAATTAGCATGTGTAAGCACTCATCACCTCACGTACACGACACACATATAACAACAATACCAAATCCTAAGAGGATTTCCCCCACACAAGATTAGGCAAGCCACTTACCTCGAACCAGCTCAAAATCAATCCAAAACCACGCTCTTGCCACGAGTATCCAACTCCGAGTGGCCCAAATCTAATCAAATAAACTTCATAATATAAACATAACTACGAACAACGAATTTAGCTAAAGGAATCGAAGCTAAGGTAAGAAAAAAGAAAAAATACCCAAAAATCCTCCCCAGACCCATGTCTCATAATTGGGTAAAAATCATAAATTATGAACACTCATTCACTCACGAGTCTAACCATACCAAAATCACTCAAATCCGATACCAAAACCTCGATCAAAATCCAAAATCTTGGTTGGGGTACTTTTCCTCAATTCTCCCAATTTTCTACCCCAAATCCAAAATTAAATGTTAAAACTAAGATTAGATTAATGGAATACAACTAGAAAGAGATTAGGAATCTCTACCCACTGATTTCCTCTTCAAAATCTTCCCAAAATCACCTTACCCCGAGCTCTAAAATTTATTTTCCAAGTCATGAACTCAAACCCTCCATTTTTCATATTTCTGCCAAGCGATTTCCGCTTCTGTGATCATGGGATGACTGCACCTGCGGTCCCGTTTTTGCGGCAAATAACTCATACATGCGATATTTCATTAAACGTCCAAAATTTTGCACATGCACCCACTTACTCGCAGATGCGGTCCGCTTCTGCGGTCCGCTTCTGCGGTCCGCTTCTGCGGTCCGCTTCTGCGGTCCTTGGGCCATATCTGCGACCAACTCCACTCAAGCCTTAGACCACACCTGCGGTTCCAAAACCTCTTCTGTGTTACCGCTCCAAAACTCAAAACGAATCCTCCAGGAAACTCACAATAGCATAAACAAACATAAAAAAAATATTTAATAGGGGATCGGGGCGTTAATTCTTAAAATGACTGGTTAGGTCGTTATATTTTTTTAGACTTTAATTTAGGCCACCAATTCAATTACAAATTGAAATGATTTTGGAAGAGTAGAAAAATCATAAGGATATAGTCAAATCCGAAGCCAAGAAACAACGGCGCGAGATACCACTTCTTCTCAACTCTTTTAAGAGCTAGAAGATGTGCTTGTTTATATAAGCACAAGTATTTTATTTTTATTTTTCGATGAGGGACTAAGTGCCTTAGTAAAAGGAACACTTTAAATTTTTCGATTTCCTCCAAGTCTTTTCTCTCTATTTTCCATTCAAACTTTTTTATTAAATTAGATAAAAACCCCACAACAGTTACTAGAAATAATATTTTCTTCGAATGAAATGTAAATTCAACTAACATTTGGTTTTAGAAAATATTTAATTTCCTCTCGATTGGTTAAATTAAACTACTCAAAATAACCAAGGATACATGGATTCAATTTATATAATTTATATTGTTCAAAACTGCTTGAGCAAGATTTTAAGTATATTCAATACTTGGGATGATAATGAAATCGGTGCCAGAATAATAAGAAGGATTAAAAAATATACCTTGAATTTATGGCTACTATCTCAATATCCAAATAATTCAAAATACAATAAAATAAATCAAGCAGAGCGTGACACAAAATACAAAGTCGATGTGAACTTTCGATGACTCATTGGCAAGTATTTCTTGTTTTAAGCTGATAGAGATTGGACTCCTAATAACATGTTTTTCCTATATCCATGATATTTACCCCTGAGAAAAACCTATAGAAATTTCATAAGGATATCATATATGTGGCTTGTTGGTTCACCTTGGTTAAAATAAGAAATATAGGCTCAACTACTGCATGGATTCCCGAAATTTGAGTGATGCAAAAAACATAAATGGAATTTGCATCACCAATATTTGTAATTATCCTTGTATAGTTTTGATTCTCTGCTCCAAGTACAATGCAGAAAAAAGGATAGTTCGGCTCCGTCTAAGACAGGGGCAAAGCTGCAGTCTATTACATTGTGTATATAGGTAATGGGCTATTACAATATAACTATCACATTGTATTTTCTTAATCTGTATACAAAACTATGATACTGATAAAAAATAATTGATGGTGGATTGTATATGAGAAACAACACTGGGACATATGAAACATAAAGTCACCCAATTGTTATATAAAGAGTGCCAAGAATTTGAACCCTAAAACAAATCACACAAGTTAATTTCTTCCCATGATCACCGGAAACTTATTCATCATAAACTCTCTTATTATGGTGTAAATTTGAATAGGAAATTTTCACTTTTTAATTTTGTTTTATATGTTTTACATAAATTTTAACAATACATAAGATTTTTAAAAAGTTTTTACAAATTAACAGAAGATGCACGTGTAGAGCACAAGATGAACGTGAGGCGCACACTAAAACTAGTTTTATTTTATTTACTTAAGACATTTAATTAAGGCTTTGTTTTAGGCCACCAATTCAATTTCGAATTGAAATGATTTTGGAAGATTAGAAAAATTATAAGGATATAGTCAAAGCCGAAGCCAAGCAACGACGGTGCGAGACACCACTTCTTCTCAACTCTTTTAAGAATTAGAAGATGTGCTTATCTATATAAGCACAAGTATTTTCTTTGCATGTTTCCAATGAGGGACAAAGTACCTTAGTAAAAGGAACACTTTAAATTTTTCATTTTCCTCCAAATATTTTCCCTTTATTTCCCACTAACATTTCTTTAATAAATTAGATAAAAACCCAACAACAGTTACTAGTTATAATATTTCCTCCAAATGAAATGTAAATTAAACTAATATTTGGTTTTAGAAAATATTTAATTTCCTCTCGATGGGTTAAATTAAACTACTCAAAATAACCAAGGACACTTGAATTCAATTTACATTGTTTAAAACTGCTTGAGCAAGATTTTAAGTATATTCAATACTTGAGATGACAATGAAATCGGTGCCAGAATAATAAGAAGGATTAGAAAATATGCCTTGAATTTATGGATACTATCTCAATTTCAAAATAATTTAAAATACAATAAAATAAATCAACCGGAGTGTGGCATGAAATACAAAGCCGATGTGAACTTCCGATGACTCTGTTGGCAAGTATTCCTTGTTTAATGCTGATAGAAATTGGACTCCTAACAAAATGCTTTTCTGAGATCCATGATATTGACCCCTAAATAAAACCTCTAGAAATTTCACAAGGCTATCATACATGTGGCTTGTAAGTTCACCTTGGTGAAAATAATCCATATAGGCTCAACTATTGCGTGAACTCTAGGAATTTCAAATATTTTTTTACTTATTTTAAGTTTGAACATCCTTAAAAAAAATTTTGACTTGAATATGCTTGACATAATAAGAAACTGACACTTTGACGCACAATATAGTTTACACTGACAGATAGCAACATGCTTGGGAGGAGATTCAATGTGAACTATATTGTTTGGTGAATTACAAGCTCATGATATCAAATCACGTGACCGAACATTTGGGACCAAACCCTTTATATTCTCTAAAATACAAATCATGATAACTAAGGAAACTCATTAAATTGTAACAAAACAAGCGTAGTGCAATGCAACATAATTTCTGCGAGTTTGGCTAACATCACGAAAGTTCGCATTTAAGTATGTTTTTTTTTCTTGTTTCCTGCTCAGTATCTAGTATCGGGGCCTGATTAAATTCGGATTTACATCGTAAAATCCTATATTAGGTGGGGGAGGGGGGTGGGGGGAAAGCACTTTCTAACTGAAAAATTGTGTTTTCCGGTCACTATGATTTTTGTGCGAGTAAACATTTTATGATTTTGGTATGAGAAAATATAGTTATATGACTTTGGTGATTTTTCTTTATAGTTATATGATATTTCGTGAAGTTTACCCGAAAAGAAAGGCACTTGGATTCCTTGGAAGAGCGTACATCCTATATTTTTCATACCTCACTTGTGGAAATACACTGGCCCATTGTTGTTGGGTTCATAGTTACTATTGCGTGGCGCCTTCGTGAGATTCCTTAGAAGGGCGATGTAAGGCTAAGTAACTGATGTCAGTGCAGTTACTATCTGCTAACTGAAGTTCCCTCTATACACTAGACAAGATTGTTAGTGTCGTATGAAAAAATCAATGTCAAGGGAAATTGAGAAAACATAAATGAGAATTGAGAATGAAAGAAAGCTTGATTGCACTAATAAAAGCTATTACAGAAAAATAATACGGTGTCGAGGGGGAGAGACACCGGTACAGAGAATTGTTTTCTTGCTAGAAAGTTTTATTGTTTGATCCCCGTAATAGTGCTAAAAATAATAAACTAAAGTTACAAGACTTGACTTAACTAAGCTAAAAAATCATAATGGGAGTACATAAAATAAAACTACTCTATATTTACAATGAAGAGGATTTAGCTTTCTACAAGGTCGAAACAAGTCCATTGTCAGCAACCTTGTCTTTGGTATCACGGTCTGCCATGCTGCGCTGTTGGCATCTGCCTATGGCTGGGCGCTGGCGAGGGTTATCGATGGTGCGACATAGGCACATGCGCGCTTGTCACTTGGAGCAACCAAGACCACAGGGCCGTCCATGGTGCTAGGCCTTGGGAGGCTTGCTAGGATGCCATGAGGCGCATCCAAGGGGTCATGTGGCGCTGGAAAGCCACCCATGACAGTTACATATGAATTACATTGGAAGAAATTACATATAACGACCTAGTCAGTCGTTTTAAAAATTAACGTCCCGATTCCTTATTAACTGCATTCCTCGTGTGTGTTTCTGCTATTGTAAGTTGTCGGGAGGATTTATTTGGAGTTTCTGAGAGTTTTGGGATACTTAGTCCCTAAATGAGAGTTTAAGTTTTAGAATTTAAACCGTAGTTGGAGCAGTGTTAAGACGGTCTCTAAATGGAATTATATTGGTTTCGTTAGCTCCAATGGGTGATTTCGGGCTTAGGGGCGTATCCGGATTGTGTTTTGGAGGTCCATAGCTTATTTAGGCTTGAAATACAGAAAGTTAAGTTTTGAAGTTTTCGGTTCGATAGTGAGATTTCGATATAGGGGTCGGAATGGAATTCAGAGACTTTGAGTAGCTCCGTAGTATTGAATGTGATGTGTGTGCAAAATTCCAGGTCATTCGGACGAGGCTTGATAGACTTTTTGATCAAAAGCGGAAATTGGTAGTTTTGGAAATCCTTAGGCTTGGATTGGAGAGTGATTTGTGGTTTTAGCGTTGTCTGATGTGATTTGAAGGTTGGAATAAGTTCGTTTGTTGTTTTAGGATTGATTGGCAGGTTTGGTTGAGGTCCAGGGGGCCTCGGGTGAGTTTCGGGTGCTTAACGGAAGTTGAATTGGACTTAGGAAAAATTTGATGTTGGCTGAATCTGTCATAACTGAACCTGCGTGAATGGGACCACAGATGCGGTGCCGCACAAGCAGCGGGGTGGCTGTAGAAGCGGGATTTGGACAGGCTCCAAAAATTGCAGGTGCGAGAAGGCGAACGCACCTGCGAGACTACAGGTATGGAAGTTGGGTTTTAATGAAATGTCATGGATGCGACTTGAGTTCCACAGGTGCGGTCCTAGGGCCGCAGATGCGGTTCCATTGTTCAGAAAAATAGGCAGAACGAGGGTTTAATCTCAAAATTTGGAAAATTGATTTGGGAGCTCGGGATTGGCGATTTTGAGAGACATTTTCACCTAGGTGTTTTGGATAAGTAATTCTTACTTGATTTTGATTAATTTCAACGAATCTATGCTTAAATACATCCTTTAAATTTGAATTTGGGGTGAAAGTTTGGAGAAAAATTAGGAAAAGTTCTTAGGCCTAATTTTGGAGTTTTGATCAAAATTTGGATGTCGAATTGGAGAGACTTCAATATATATGAACTCGTGAGAGTGTAAGAATTCTGAATTTGTAAATTTTACCCGATTTCGAGACGTGGACCCGAGGGACTTTTAGGGCGCTTTTCCTAATTTCATATATTAGCTTCGAATTAATTAGTCTAATTAGTTATTTGAAGTTATATTTACATTATGCATTTACTTTGAATAGATTTGGGCTATTCGAAGTCGGATACTCGTGGCAAGAACGTGTATTCCGTTGATTAAATGGGCTCGAGGTAAGTGGCTTGTCTAATCTTGTGTGGGGAACATTACCTCTAGGATATGGTATTGTTGTTATATGAATGCCCTGTACTTTAGGGGATGAGTGCGTACATGTTCTAATTGTTGGAAACCCGTTTTCATTAAGTAAATTAACTAGGTTTTTCTCGCTTTTTGACCATTACTAGTACTTTAAGCCTACTGTGTAGTATAGGGAAGCATGATTACGTGAATTAATTGTCCTATCTGCTTAAATGGTTTATGTGAATTTTATGCAGCATGTTAGAATAGAAGTATCTGTATTCTTAGTACGAACTTGAATGAAATTGTGGATTCTTTCCTTGAGATTGTGGCGCTTTTATTATAGGACTATAGATGGGTATTCCGGCACATATATTGATTTGGACTATAGTGCGAGATACCGAGAGGTCCCCAGCACATATACTGAGGATACTAAGAGATCCTTGGGCTACCGAGAGATCCCTAGCATATATATTGAGGATACTAAGAGATCCTTAGAATACCGAGAGATCCCCATCATATATATTGAGGATACTAAGAGATCCTCGAAATACCGAGAGATCCCCAGCACATATATTAAGGATACTAAGAGATCCTCGGGATACCAAGAGATCTCCAGCATATATATTGAGGATACTAAGACATCTTCGGGGTACCAAGTGATCCCCAATACATATATTGAGGATACTGAGAGATCCTCAAGTATTTACATTTGGGACTACGGGACGGTATCCCAAGAGATCACCTATCGATATTTCTGTGTACTGAGTGTGTATTGTGTGTGCTTTCTTCTCATTTTACTGATATTGTTTTTATTATACTGTTGCACCTTACACTATCTTACTTTGTCTTATATATTTATAACTAGTAGGGCCCCGACTTCCTCGTCACTACCCGATCGAGGTTAGGCTAGGCACTTACTGGTACCACTGTGGTGTACTTATGCCCTTTCCTGCACATATTTTCCGTGTGCAGATCTAAGCACATCGACTTAACCATATCGTTAGCGAGGCGAGGCAATCTCTAGAGACTTTGAGGTATATTTGACGCGTCCGCAGACTGAGGACTCCCTATCTACTCTCTCTTTTTTGTTATATCCCTTCTGTACTTTAGAGAACCCACACGAGCTACCACTGAGGATCCACTAGCAGCACCCGCCGGAGCCTCTCCAGCACTTCAGGAGACTCTAGCACATTTCATGAGCATGTACACCACTCTGGCTCAGGCAAGGTTGCTTCCCCTTACTGCATCCACTTCCCAGGCTAGGGGAGGAGCACAGACACCCGCCGCCCGCACTCCTAATAAACGAGTTCATGTTGATCAAGTCTCAGAGATTATTCATGTCTAGCCTGTAGCCTAGATCAGCCCGAGGATAGGGTAGCAGCTTCCGAGCATGAGCAGCGGAGGCTTGAGAGGTTCAATAAGTATAAGCCTCCTGTATTTAGTTGTCTAGCATTAAATGATGCTCTGGGATTTTTAGATGAGTGCTACCATATTCTCCGTACCATGGATATATCTGGATGGAGCGGGGTTTCCTTCACTACATTCTAGCTTTGGGGAGTCGCTTATGTGTGGTGGTATACGTATGAGTTAGACAGTCCGGATGGGGCAGCTTCCCTAACTTGGACTCAGTTTTCAGGTATTTTCCTGAGAGAGTATGTTCCTTAGAGACTCAGGGACGCATGGTGTGCAGAGTTTGAGCATTTGCTCCAGGGTACTATGACTGTCTCGAAGTATGCTATTCGTTACACTAGCTTGGCTATACATGCACCAGCTTTGGTTTCTCTTGTTCGCGAGAGGGTTCGCCGGTTTATTGAGGGGCTCATTCCTAGCATCAGTTCTAGCATGGCTCATGAGTTAGAGATGGATATTTCTTATCAGCAGGTGGTTAGCATTGCTAGGAAAATAGAGGGTATGTATGCTCGGGATAGAGAGGAGAGGGAAGCCAAGAGGTCTCGAGAGTCGGGCCATTATTCTGGTGTCCATTCCCTAGGTGCAGGTTGTCATGATAGGGGTTATATAAGTCACCATATTCATTCAGCTCTTCCAGTAGCCAGTGGTATTCCAGCTCCTCCTATACCTCATTAGCCTTATTATGCACCTTTAGTATCTAGCGTGCCAACTTCACGGGGTGCTTTTAGCGGTCAATCCAACAAACCTAGCCCGAGCCAGTCATAGCCGCCACGTCCTCTCAAAGCTTATTTTGAGTGTGGTGACACACGCCATGTGGTAAGACTTAAGAGGAGTGCACCTCCACAGATTTCTCAGCCACTGTGCACTCTGCAGAGTTCTCAGGCTATGATCACAGCACCAGTTGCTACCCATCCTGCTCAGCCAGCTAGAGGTGGAGGTCGGGGAGGTGGAGGTCGGGGAGGTAGAGGTCGTCGTAGAGGAGGAGTCCATGCCAGATATTATGCCCTTCCTTCATGTACCTTGTCACCTCTAACTCTGTCATCATAGGTATTGTACTGGTTTGTCATAGAGATGCATCAGTTTTATTCGATCCAGGCTCCACCCATTCTTATGTGTCTTCTTATTTTTCCCTGCATTTGGGTGTATCTCGGTATTCCTTCAGTTCCCCTGTAGGAGATTCTCTTATTGTGGATCGCGTTTATCGGTCGTGTGTGGTTTCTCTTAGTGCTTTTAAGACTAGAGCTAAATTATTGTTGCTCGGCATGGTAGATTTTGATGTTATCTTTGGCATGGACTGGTTGTCGCCCCATTATGCTATTCTTGATTGTCACGCCAAAACCGTGACACTGGCTATGCCAGAAGTACCGCGAGTTGAGTGGAGGGGTGCTTTATATCACACTCCCAGTAGAGTTATTTATTTCCTTAAGGCTCAGCGAATGGTTGAGAAGGGGTGTGACGCGTATCTAGCTTGTGTGAGAGATATCACTATCAATATCCCTATAGTTGATTTAGTCCCAGTAGTACGTGATTTCTCTTAGATGTGTTTGTGCAATGATTACCGCCAGTTGAACAAAGTTACAATGATGAACCGTTATCCTTTGCCTTGTATTGATGATTTGCTTGACTAGCTACATGGTGCACGAGTGTTTTCTAATATTGACTTATATTCAGGCTACATCAGTTGAAGATGCGGGAGCCACATATCCTGAAGACTGCTTTCAAGACTCGGTATGGTCATTACGAGTTCCTTGTTATGTCATTTGGGCTGACAATGCCCCACCAACCTTCATGCATTTGATGCACAGTATGTTCCAGCCACATCTTGACTTATTCATCATTGCTTTATTGATGATATTCTGGTATACTCCCGGAGTTGGGAGGATCATGAGCAACACCTGAGGATAGTGCTTCAAAATTTGAGAGAAAAGAAGTTCTATGCAAAGTTCTCGAAATGTGAGATTTGGTTGGATTTCGTGGCATTCTTGGGTCATGTGGTGTCGATTGAGTGGATAAAGGTGGATTCGAAGGAAGTGCAAGCATTCCATAGTTGGCCCAGACCATCCTCGGCTACCGAGATCCGCAGTTTTCTTGGCTTGGCAGGCTATTATCGTCGATTTATTGAGGGGTTTTCATCTATTGCGGCACCTATGACAAGGCTAACCCAGAAGGGTTCTCCATTCTAGTGGATAGAAGAGTGTGAGGCGAGCTTCCAAAAGCTTAAGACAACTTTGACTACAGCCCCAGTTTTGATATTTACTACAGGTTCGGGTATTATACTGTCTATTGTGATGCCTCGAGGATTGGATTTGGAGCGGTATTGATATAGGACGGTAGGGTGATTGACTATGAGTGCAAATAGTTGAAGGTACATGAGAAGAATTATCTTGTCCATGATCTTGATTTAGCTGCTATTGTTCACGCCTTGAAGATCTGTCGTCATTATTTGTACGGTGTGCGTTGTTAGATTTTTACTGTTCACTGGAGTTTGTAGCATCTGTTTAAGCAGAAGGACCTTAATTTGCACCATGGGAGGTGGTTAGAGTTTTTGAAGTACTATGATATCACTATCTTGTATCCCTCGGGAATGGCCAATGTAGTGGCTAACGCTTTGAGTCGTCGGCCAGAGAGTTTGGCGAGTTTGGTTTATTTGCCAGCGGTAGAGAGGCCTATGGCGATGGATGTTTAGGCCTTAGCCCGTCAGTTTATGAGATTGGATCTTTCGGAGCCCAATCGGGTCCTTGCTTGTGTGTTTTCTCAGTCTTCCTTGTCTGATCGTATCAGGGAGCGTCAGTTTTATGACCCTCATTTGCTCGTCCTCAAGGACAAGGCTCTGTATGGTGATGCTAGAGATGTGACCATTGGGAATGATGGGGTATTGAGGTGGTAAGTTTGGGTTTGTGTACCCAAAGTTGATGGGCTTCAAGAGTTGATTCTAGAGGAGGCCCACAGTTCGCGGTATTCCATCCATACGGGTGTGGAGAAGATGTACCAAGATTTGAGGCAGCACTATTGGTGGAGGAAGATGAAGAAAGATATAGTTGGGTTTTTTGCTTGGTGCCTCAATTGTCAGCAGGTGAAGTATGAGCACCAGAGACCGGGGGGGTTGCTTCAGCAAATAGGGATTCCGGAGTGGAAGTGAGAGAGGATCACCATGGACTTCGTAGTTGGACTCTCACAGATTTTGAGGATGTTCTATGCCATTTGGGTGATTGTGGATCGGCTGACCAAGTCCAAGCATTTCATTCCTGTGTATACTACCTATTCTTCGGAGCGGTTGGCAGAGATTTATATCCGGGAGTTGGTTCGTCTGCATGGTGTTTTGGTCACCATCATTTCAAACTGAGGTACTCAATTCACATCATAGTTCTTGAGGGCCGTACATCATGAATTGGGTACTCGGGTGGAGTTGAGCATATAATTTCACCCTTAGACGGACGGACAGTCTAAGCGCACTATTCAGATTCTTAAGGATATGCTTCGTGCCTGTGTGATGGAGTTTGGAGGGTCTTGGGATCAGTTCTTGCCATTGGCGGAGTTTTCCTACAACAACAGTTATCAGTCCAGCATTTAGATGGCACCGTATGAAGCTTTATATAGTAGGCGGTGTAGATCTCCGGTGCGTTGGTTCGAGCCGGATGAGGCGAGATTATTGGGCACAGACTTGGTTTTGGATTCTTTGGAGAAGGTTAAGATGATTCAGGATAGACTTCGCACAGACCAGTCCAGATAGAAGAGTTATGCGGACCGGAAGTTTCGTGATGTTTCCTACATGGTTGGAGAGCGGGTCTTGCTTCGAGTTTCGCCTATGAAGGGCGTTATGAGATTTGGGAAGAAAGGGATATTGATTCCGAGGTTTATTAGTCCTTTTGAGATATTGAGACGGGTTGGGGAGGTTTCTTATGAGCTTGCCTTACCTCCCAACTTCGTAGAGTTCATCTGGTATTTCATGTTTCGATGCTCCGGAGGTATCACGGTGATCCGTCGCACGTGTTGGATTTCAGCTCAGTTCAGTTGGAAAAGGATCTATCTTATGTGGAGGAGCCAGAGGCCATATTGGACAGGAAGGTTCGAAAGGTGAGGTCAAAGAACATTGCATGAGTGAAGGTTCAGTGGCGGGGTCAACCAGTCGAGGAGGCGACCTGGGAGACCGAGCTGGATATGTGCAGTCGTTACCCTCATCTTTTCACTACTTGAGCTATATCTCTATGCTCGTTCGAGGATTAATGAATGTTTAAGTTTGGGAGAATGTTATGACCCGGCCGCTCGTTTTAAGAATTAATGCCCCAATTCCCTATTAACTGCATTCCCCGTGTGTGTTTCTGCTATTGTGAGTTGTCGGGAGGATTTATTTGGAGTTCTGGAGAGTTTTAGTACACATAGTCCCTAAATGAGAGTTTAAGTTTTAGAATTTGAACCATAGTCACATCAGGGTAAAGACGGCCTCAGAATAGAATTATGTTGGTTCTGTTTGCTCCATTGGGTGATTTCAGGCTTAGGGTTGTGGTCGGAATGTGTTTTAAAGGTGCACAGCTTATTTAGGCTTGAAATGTTGAAAGTTGAGTATTTGAATTTCCGGTTCAATGGTGAGATTTTGATCTAGCGGTCAGAATGGAAGTAGCTCCGTATTTTTAAATGTGACGTGTGTGCAAAATTTCAGGTCATTCGGACGAGGTTTGATAGACTTTTTAATCGAAAGTGGAAATTGGAAGTTTTGAAAATCCTTAGGCTTGGATTCGAGAGTGATTTGTGGTTTTAGCATTGTTTGATGCGATTCGAAGGTTGGAATTGTAATAAGAAAAAAACATTACGTTAGTACTCGGTTGAGTAAGGTACCGGGTGCCCGTCACGGCCCATCGATTTCGGTCATGACAAAAGTGGTATTAAAGCAGTTCTGTCCTAGGGAGTCTACAAGTCGTGTCTAGTAGAGTCTTGTTTATGGGTGTGTAGTGCACCACACTTATAAGCAGGAGGCTACAAGGCATTTAATATTGTCACTCTTTCTTCTTACTCTAGATCGTGGGGCAGAGCCCAGTCATAGGAATTCAAATTCCTAAATCCTATTCGAAATAAGACGATACCTATATGTGGAAAGAAGGTTGGAAAGAGAGATTGTTTTGGAAGAATTGAGTCAGAAGAACTCCATTTTTGCATCATGCTTATGATGAATAAATATGACGTATTCGGAAAATCATGTGTATACTAAGATGTGTAAGTTTCTTGATCAAGATTCCAAAGGCAAGAATGCTTATCCACTCTTACGGTAAAAAGGAACAAGAGAATCGGAAGGTAGATACAAGTTACAGCAAGTAAAAGAAGAAAGGTGAATAAGGGTACGAGGCACCATTTAATAAAGGTTAACAACGTTTATAATTGAGGCAGAGGAACATAAGCTTTTTGTATTATATTCAATAAGTAACAGAGGTATATACAACTAGTCACACCCCTTCCAGATATTCCCTATGGGGGTTAACAAATGTAGTATAAGAAGATATGATGGATGAATTGATTGCGTCAGTTGACATTTTCGAAGATATAGCAAATATACTAATAGATCTCTTTATGAGACACCTAGATAGTGCACTCTAAAATAGTGTAGCCAGATATGTGTCACGACCCAAATTCTCGAACCTGGTCGTGATGGCGCCTCTCGTGAAGACAAGGTCAGCCAACTAACCCAAATCGCCTTTTTAACAATTCTTAAACATATCGAATAGAAAATACAGCTTAAGTGACGTTGATTAACAATATATATACAACCCAACTCAGCCCGACCGG